>JABUQX010026645.1:0-35000 GCA_015478945.1 Trachelipus rathkii | reverse complement strand
GGAGAGTGTCAAAAACCCTTGGAATCTTTCGTTTTGCATTGTTTTTTTCCTCATAGCGATGTGCGGTCTTCCACAATTGCAGAGCTTTGCTCATTTCTTGGTTTGCCAAATGCACAAATCATAATGAGCAAAGCTTTGCCAAAAAGGACCCATACACACATTGGAGTTTGCAAAGGTATCGACGAAATTATATTGAAGATTGATATTTGAAGTGTTTGTTTTGTAATGAGCTTTTGAGGTTCATATTTCGTAAGAATGCTTATTACTAATTATACTCATTTAAAAGCCATCAATTTTGTTTGCTTCATGCACTTATTTATAAACTTTTATTTTTTTTTAACTTTGTTGAATTGTGTAGATTACATTCTGCAAAAAATATTTTTAAGATGAATTATCAACTTATGTTTAAATGACTGTATGAGTCATTCATTTATTTAAGTATTGTTGGAATGGTTCATTAATTGGACATAATGTAACATTTCAGGATGAAATTACAATGGTGCGGCAGTTACAACATAGAAATGTTATTAAATATTTAGCATCGTTTTTATCTGGAAATCATTTGTGGATCGTTATGCCTTTAATTGGTTATACATCAGCATCAAGACTAATTGTTTCACATTTTACAAGTGGCTTACCAGAACCTGCTCTAGCTATCATATTCAAAGATATTTTGTGTGGTTTACACTATCTTCATTCGAAAGGAATTATTCATAGGTAAATAGTTTATAATTCTTCAAATGGTTTTAATATCTAGTATACCTTAAATTTTTATGCTTTTTTTGTCATTAATTATTAATTATTCAGTAAACTGTTAAACTTTATAAAATAATTTATTTTGCTGGTTATAAAGTTACCTACAGCTTAACTTGCATCTCCTCCGTTTTTTTATAACGTAGTTCTGATAATATTTAATGTTTGAATTAATGTTTGAAAAGGTTAATTTAAAAAAACGATAAAAATTTGATGCTAAGGTTTGAAAAATTCAATATATGTTTTTGTTGTTTGAGGTTTTATAGATTTTAATTATGGTAAAAGTAGACAATATTATAGTATTATTCTTACACTTTTTTTTCTTTTTATAAATATATATATATCGCTGTAACATCCCAATGCTGACTGCTAACATTATCTATAGATATGTTTAGGATTTAACAATTAATGTAATTATAACATTTTTAGTTATTTTTGTTTATGGGGCTATAAGAGTTATTTATTTATTCACATATTTATTTTTATATTATTATTAATATTATTTTATTATTATTTTAAATTATTATTTATAAAATTTGAATGACATTGTAAAAACACAACGTATATATTTATATAATATATATTATATTATATCTATATATATACACGTGGATCTTATATATTAAACTATTGACATGGATGGTGATGAATGGAGATAGATGTTCCACATAAAAATTAATATACGAAATATTAATATTAAAATAACATATATCTAATTACTCTTTAAAACATTTTATTAATCATCATTATTATTACTTATATTCACTTTAACGAGTAGGATGTGGAGAAATTTACGTTCCGAAGTAAGGCTACATGTCTTGTAGCTGGGCCGATCGTGGTCAAGTGGTAAAAAACTTTCTATAATTATTATAAATATTTTTAAAAGGAATAATTAAATGATGTATTTGAGCAAACCCTTGTAAAAATAATATGGTGTTATACTTATGATTTATAGTTGAAAAAAATAATAAGAAATAAAAGTCGAAGTTACTTCTAGTTTTATGAATTAAATACGATATTAGATCGTTGGCAATATATGGCACAAAATTATTGTATTAGATGATTTTATGCACAATTTGAATTTGGAAATAGCAGAAGCGTTCACAGTTTATTCTCACCATCTAAAATATCTCTGTGTTTTTCATAACACCGAATATTTTTCATCAAGCAAGCATATGCGAAGTGTGAATCTATATATAAAACACATTCAGATATTATTAAACATGATTTGTAATTATAGAGCACAGATGAAGAGACATGAGTTCAAATTAATGTATATGGCAAACTCAAATGTTTTAAATCCAACACTTAACAAAAGGAAAGAAAGTTCTTAAAAGTATAATATAATAAACTTAATTAATCACCCTAAATAAATCCACGACAACAGAGTGTTATACCTTATATTAACTCACCATACCTAATTATAAAACATTTTCATTCACCTTAATGATTAAGAACAGATAATTGAGTATAAACTCAATATCACTGTAATAAATGATTGATTATGGCATCATATTACTATAATAATATGATAATGCAAAGTATTTACCTCTTATATAAAAAAAATTTAAAAAAAGCTTAAACCTAGCACTTGGAAAAAAAATGTAAAACTCTGAATTTAGTTGAGGATTGGATGATAATTCATCAGTGTGTATGTGAAAGCTCTGTTTAAATCATATTTATAAACAAAGAAAGAAAATGTTACTTTAAAACACAGACCTCATAAAAAATTATATAGGACAAGTTATATAAACAATAACATTAAAACTCTTCCCGTTCAACAGTGAGAGGAAAATGAAAAATACCATAAAGAGTTAACTACAGAGAGGAAGGATGCGGAGCGACAATACCACCATTTACTTCTATCCGTTATACCATTGCTCCACTGAATAATCTAAGTGGTTGTCCCCCCATTGATGAAAAGGTTGCTGTACTTTTGTGTTTCCCACTTACTATTGAGTATGATGAAAATGATATTGTATATTTTTAAACATAACACAATGCTATCTGTACATAAAATACAATTCAGAAACCGGTATTGCAACATTTACACAACAATCTATAATGAGACACAAGATTATATTTGCTCGAGAGCACACTGTCGCAAAAAATCCACAATTCACAAGGACAACCGCCACTAACTTACGATGCCAAAAATGAATTACGTTAATAAGGGGAATAAGTACCAGAAAGAAATTGGAGAGTTAGTGAGAGAGAGAGAGAAGGAAAAGAGAAACGGAGAAAGAGAGAGAAAGGCCAAGCGAAGAGAACATTACGGATTAAGCACGCTCTTTAACGACATCAAGCAGACGAAAGCAGTATGTAGAGGACCCGAGACGAGAAATGCCACCTATAAATATGTGTAGAAGAGTAACGACTCATTGATCTTGTATCAGAGCGAGGCACTCGTGTTGGCTTAACCCAGACGTTATAAATGAGAGGTCCTAGAGAGTTTGAAAAGCGGAGTAGTGAAGGACCATAGGGATACGTAGAAGAAGTGTACAGGATATAAATTTGCAGAAAAACGATTAAACGTACAATGGGGGCCCCCAAGATTGTAGAAAACTAATAGAAGTCTGGTAAGAAATTAAGAATTAAGGAAACGGAAGATCAAAAAAGTGGGGGATCCCAAACAATGCTTCCCACGCCCCTCTTCACTACCCCTTATAGCATGCCCATACTAAAATTGACTAAGATCTTAAACAGCACTTGCATCTCATTCCATCATCTAACGCTAACCCGCTGCAGATGATGTAGATAATCCTAATGAAGTAAAACTTGATGTCAATAAATGAAGACATAAATTTAAAATATCCTAGTAGGAGAGCTACCTATTTAGACCGTGGCGTAAATCAGGAACTAGAGCTTTCATACTCACTCATAGTTTCTTAATAAGAACAATTATCTTTGAATGACACGCAGGACATCGATCGTATACTCTTGATGATGAATTAATCAGTTTAAAGGATCATAAATATTGCTCGGATTTCGCACTAGCTGACTCTTCCTCACTGTAACCCGGAAGGAAGTCCTGTTAATACAGCGTATGGACACTGAGACAAACAAGAACTTCAGACTATTAAATTTTTTCCCAAAAGTTTAATCTTAAATACAAAACGATTAGCCGACTTAGATAATATCCGTCCGTGACGCCATAGACCTGATTCAAGTCAGCAGGTACTTCTTACTCATTCAGAATAAATTTAATACGTGTTTACAGATGAAAGAATAGTAAACAACTATCCATACCTTAATATAAATCTAGTTTTGGATTAAATCGTAATTATGTATTATCATATATATATATATATATATATATATATATATACTATATATATATAAATATATATATTATATTATATAGTAATATATATTATTTAGTTGTAATGTCTTGCTCGCTCATAATAATATCCCCTAATATCCCCTGTTTACTTTAAACCTTTTTCTCCTTTAGCCCTTCGCGTCCTTTAATATCAGCATTTTTTGGGGTCATATTATATATAATAACATATTTATAATATCTATATTATCTTCTTTATCCCCTTTATCATTACTCTATATATATATATACTCATATATATATATTTAATATATAGTATCTAATATATATTATATTTTTTGGTGTTTTATTTAACCTTCTTCACAGTATCTTGCCGCCCTCTTTTGTCGCCCTCTTGTTATATCTATATATTATTAGATACTATTATAATATATCTATCTCTACCTATCCTCCGATTATTAGTATACTTTTATTACTCCTTCATCTCATTATGGTGTATTTTATGTTATTGGTGGTGGATTTTTTGTTATAGGGGTCTTACATGATATTTAGAGTTTTAGTATGTTTATTGGTTCTGTAGTATACTGATTTTAGATACTACTTTATGTTTTTTAAGTGTAGTGACTTATTTACCTACTACTATACACTACCCTCTAGCGTTACAATGTGGGTCAGTAAGCCAATCATGGCCAGGCAACCAACGCGAGCGCTAGTTCGACTAGGCGCTATTACTTCAATCGTAGGAACCAAATCCCAAATATTTTTTGCGGCGTGTCCTCTCTTCACTGAGGTTTGGCTTTTTAACGGTCTTCCTAACATTTTGACAAAGGTTAATAAGCATCTATCTTAGACCCGCGCGACAGAGCGCATTTTCACTCCCTAATAAACAATGTATACCGCAAAAAAATTCCTCACACGGTCAAACACATACTCTGCCGCAGCTCGACAGTGTATGGCAATTAGATTTTATATAACATTTTAAATATAGTTTTCATTATATGATGGGTTTCAATACGTACTTTTTACTTTGACGTGTACTCTAGATACTTGTGGTGACACGCCCTTAAAGATAAAAGTCCACCTCAGCTTATCAGTTTGCCACTGCAGTACTATGAAATTTACTACAAGGATGAGAGGACGAACACCTAAATCATATCCTCTGGAACAGATTCAGGAATGGAATTCAAGGTCGAGAAGTTCAGGAGCTGACTTGGCGAGTGTGGTATATAGTTATTTAGCAATACATTATTCCGTAAACAAAGGCGCGCTATAAGCTTGAAGAGTCCAACGTATCTATTAAAGAGCGCATGCATAGGTTTTTTACTAGCTAAATGAACACTTTTTAAATATATTGATATATTTGGAATACTGGGTTATTCTTATAACAGGTCTTACCATAGAACTATAAATGTCACGCCTTTAGAAATGTCAAAACTAGAAGGCCGTAGAACACATATGGGTGAAAAAGAAAACAAATAAAGATTACGTTCAGGAATAAAGGGTAAACGATTATGTAAAGATATCTCTCGAACAGAAGAAAGAATTCAGAAAGTGGGTATGAAGCGGATGGACTACGGAAGGCTTTTTAACGTACACAATATCAAGTCCATTCCGTAGTGATAGTTTAAAGTTATATTATCTTGAAGGATTTAGATGGTGAAAAGATAAAAGGGGGTTTTTATAAACAAGAAATACAAAAAGTAAGGTTCAACCCTGCAACTCACGAATATAAAACTGAAAAAATATTAGGTTCAAAAAGGTAGGGGTAGTAGTAAACAGTATTTGGTGAAATAGGTGGATACCCTGCTAAGTTTAATACTCATATAAATGCAATGAAGTTAAGAATATTAATCAGTTGGTATAATAATCATGGAAGTGGAAGACCAACTTTTTTTTAACTCTGCCGTCTTCAGCTCTTTAGATTTACTCCTGATAATAAACTCCTCGATCTTTACACTGTGTTAATGAATGCCCTATACAAACTTGCAAAAGAGGTATAACGAAGTAGGATTATGGTGAAATGATAATAATACGGAACATTACGCAAACATCTTACCTTCACAATCTATTCTGTGATGGTTAAGTGTACAGAATGTAGAATGTGTTGAAACTATATTACAGTGAAAGATACGCGTGATCTGAAAAGGACTACAATTGCTACAAAGCAGAATACGATACATTTGTGGTACAATAAGAATACTTCTTTGATGAACTTCTAACTTTCGCGGAGGGCTAACAATTTTTTACACATCGTGTACCTCCCCTCGCTATTTTTTAGTTATTTAAACGATCTCTTTTATTGAGTTATTATGTCGTACACGCTGCTTTTCGTGTATACAGCTGATAAATGCGTAACCCATACCTATAGACAGCACTATAAGTAATATTTCCTTTTAAGATCAAAAGTTAGTGTAAACCCTTCGAGATCGTGACATGTTTTTTCTCTGAACGATCACCATGGGCACGAAAGATCATACTCCCGTAAGCCGCTCATGGACGAGGAGATTATACTTCATGAATATCCCTACTATGTTGAACGAGCGCTTACTTATCAATCTGTGGAGAATCAACCGCATGACCTCCATCATACAAAAAGATGAAAGCAGACCGAGTACTGCATTCTACATGTACCCCCACTATACATGTACCCCGTCCGAGATGCTCAACCACCAGGTTATTGGCTTATGTATTACACACCATACTCCATGTCGCACTCATCAATATGTATGGTTAAATGACTTGAGAAGCTCACTTTATTAAGAGTAGACTACTACTCTTCCCAAGAGAGGAAAGTTAACTAAACATCTCCCCTAATGTTCATTTCTAACCTTGAATAGATCATAATTTTGACTCTGTACGCGTGCATAATAAAGATGTAGACAGTAAGATCCCATATCCCCTTCTCAACATACGAAGCATTGTTATGTCAAAGTTCATATTAGAAAGAATAATCAGATGCAGTAATTACAGCGCGCATATATGGATTTAGAGCTCTTTTCAAGTAAGGGCAGAATAATAAAAGCCTCATTTTTTTTCATTTCCATAACATCTCTCCAATAGTGGTTAAAGATAGTCATACAGAGAGAAGACCACTCCTGTAATACATGGCACCGAGGAAAGGGTAATTCAGAGGACTCAAAAATGCAGAGGGGCCGTCCATGGCCCCTTCCAGGTGCACATTTTTAATGCACCAAAGCTATAGGAGAGAAAGTGGCAAAGGCCTCTACTCAAGAGGTGGGGAATATATATAGGTTAAAAAAAGCTAGATTAGAACAGGTTTGCATACTATTCTTAAGTATATTAGAGCATGGCACTGGAATACCGATCCTCGTACAGCCCTCTAAAGAATGACGTATTGCTGAGATCCGTTCGTAAAAATGAGATGTTGGATTGATGTTTTAAGTGTAAAATAAGGGTCGTAAATATGTCAAGTCATAGATCAGAGGTGGCCAAGAAGAGATTATGTCATAATTATAATATATAAATAAGGGAAAAAGACTAAGTAAGGAAAATCACTCAAAAGTAAATAATGTAATGATGTATTTAGCTATTTAAAATTAAACTTAACGATAACTTTTATATATCGAAGGTGTGATTTAAGTATATAGTAATTGTTTTATCTATTGTAAATGTCTATTATAATTACAGAACCTTAGCATCATCGTACTAACAAAGATGCATTTCACTTCATCCTTCTAAGTCCTGATTATTGATATAAAGAAGTGTATTTATAGAGGATCTCTTCATCATGAACCCTACATTAGATTAGGCTCAGTTAGTACTGAGATCCAAACTTTTATCAGTTTTAAACCTATAACATTCAAATTTACCAAAAGATACAGATGTATATTCCTCTATGAGTTCAATATTCAAGAGCACTTCTGA
This sequence comes from Trachelipus rathkii, assembly GCA_015478945.1. Lineage (NCBI taxonomy): Eukaryota > Metazoa > Arthropoda > Malacostraca > Isopoda > Trachelipodidae > Trachelipus > Trachelipus rathkii. Next base: position 27,082 of record JABUQX010026645.1, on the reverse strand, counting down.
TCCAATTACCAGTATCCCTCTAATTGTGTTTTTATATATGTAAAAAAAACCTTAGTTGCAGATCTGATGGTACAGATCTTCCTTCGGGGGATGACCATATAGTATAGTATAAACAGAATCAAATTTCCTGTATAATTGTTTTAACCTACCTAAAATGTATCTAAAGGAACTTCACTAGGTCGTCATGTTTCTAAGTTATCGCTTATAGAAGCTATATAGAACATTTCGGTTAAATTATTGCAGGGGGAACGACGCTAACAGTTCTCATCTCCAGTCAGTGGTGGGGTGTGTTATGAGTTTTTCAAAGAGTTGGAAGCTCACATGAGGTGGAAGGATAGAAGCGAGCTTAAAGTCATAGAATGAGATAACTTTGAGTGAATTTTACGGTCGATTAAATGCGATATCGTCTCCTCAGAAAGACCTCGATTCTACCATCGTGTAATGATACTAGAATGCATTTTGTTATCACGGTGCAAATCTCTAAATTTGTGCTCTTGGAAAATATAAAAGTAAAGCCTACTGCCTGTGCTTACAGCTAGTAATGGCCATGAACTCGTCTGTGTTTTCCAAACTGTGGGGAGGGGCTTAATCTCTATGTTCCAGAAATGGAGTGAAATTATCACCCACAGCGGCTATGTAATTGGAAAAATTGAATATATTACAGACAATCCTGTTGAATTACTGGAGCAGCAAATATGAATAACCACTACACGAGAGTATAGAAACCATTAAGAAATCATAATTTAACTCAAGGAATTATCGAGTATCAATATCCTAATCATTGTGAACTTGGAAAGTTTACCACAAGAGAAAAGTAATGTAATTAGGTAAGAGATTGTGGGGAAACATAGTTGTACGACACACTACTACTGAGGGAATTATATAAAACAAAACACCCATAATATAATTTCTACAACCTTTCGGCTTTATGAGGTTATCCAATTAACACACTGTGATATGGCTTCCCTCACGTCCCCCCCCCTACGGGGTTCCGGGTGGCGGGGAGGATATAAGCCCTCGGAGCGTGATATTTGTTAAGAAATCTTATATAACAAACAAAAACGATAGAACCTATCTCTCTGTATCTCGTTTTCCTTTTTACACACACACCCAGATTACTGATATGTGTAAAGTGATGAGTGGGGACGCACCGGCTTAAATATCTTTGAACGAATACGCCAAAGAGAATAGTAATTTATAATGCCTATGATCTCCACAGTGACCTTTACAGCTTGATAGCCTATCATTTAAAACATTTTTGAGAAATGGGTACCTTTTAAGAGACGTAAGATTCTCGTCTTTGTGTATCAAGTCGTTCCACCCACTACCTCATCACCCGTGGGGATACTATCTTGAGCATTCACTCTGACTCCATTTGAAATTGACAAGAGTACGCAACGTATTGATTCTTAAAGATGAATGAAGAGGAAATAAAATCGGTGTTTATAAAAATGCACGAAATTATGTTCGCTATTTAGAGTGTTCGCTATTTAAACTGAAAATTATAACTCTGTAAAGTTGGAGAAGATAATCACTGCTTCATATTCAAACGGGTACGATTGCCCATTCGTCACATCACCTTCAACAAAGGACAATACTTGGACTTTTATCCTGTTAATATATAGAGCAAAAATCGACGCTGTTCACTGATTAATTGATTCTTCTCATGATATCATTATAAAATTTATATGAATAAATAAAATATATCCCTTATTTTTAAAAATATTACCACAAATGTAAACTTGTTCGTAAGAAACTTATACTGTTCTACTCACTCCTTTATATAATTCTAATTATTGCAGGTATTATTGTTATATTATTTCATTTATTATTTGTATATTTTAAATAATGTCTTGTTTTAATAAACTTGTTAAATTTTTAATCATGTTTCTAAAAAAATTGTTAGCTGCAATATATTTTTTATATAGTTTCTAATTATGTTTTAATAACATGCCTTTTAAAATTAAAAAAATGCGATTTTACTTCCCCTAAAACTCGTATATATAAAAAAGGTTTTTAATAAAATTTCGTACAATTTTATTTAAAATATAAATATTGTTTATATATCAAAGTAACACACTGCGTGTGTTTTCTTACATTACAATTTTAAATAATAAAGAAATAATAATAATAATATAATAATAATAAAATCAGGATAATATAATAGGGTAAAAGTATGTAAAGCAAAATAAAAATATAAAAGAAAACATAATGTTAATAAATATATGATTAAAGCAGTAAAGCATATGAGTTAAAACAGTAAAGCAGTAAAACATATGAGTTAAAGCAGTAAAACATATGAGTTAAAGCAGCAGTAAAGCATATGAGTTAAAACAGTAAAGCAGTAAAACATATTGAGTTAAAGCGTAAAACATATGAGTTTAAGCAGTAAAGCATATGAGTAAAAGGCATACTAATCCCTTTGTTGCGAGGTAACAACGTTATTGATTTACTGATTTTACTGCTTAAAGGTATTGTAATGTTAATAAATATATGGAGTTTAAGTGCATTAAACATACGAGTTAAAGCAGTAAAAACATGAGTTATAAGCAGTAAAGCAGTAAAACAAAAGCCAAATAATCCCTTTGGTGCTTAGGTAACACCTCTATTGATTTACTGAATTTACTGCTTTAAGGTATGTAAATGTAAATTTTTGAGTTAAAAGCCATGTAAAACATATGAGTTTAAAGCAGTAAAACATGAGTTTAAGTGCAGTAAAGCAGTAAACAAAAGCATACTAATTCCGTTTTTGCTATGTAACACCTCTATTACTGTTTTACTGTTTTAAGTAATGTAAAGTATATGTTTTTAATAAAATTTCGTACAATGTAGTAAAAATATTTTGAAACTCAAAATAAAAGTTTTTTTTATTATTTTGAAAAGAAATTCTTTGAATAGTTTAACAATTGATATCATAATTTTTCGTACGCGCGCGTAATATTGCGGGCTGGTGGGCCGCACGCTGTCGGCGGTTACGCGGAATATATTGCGGCCTGCGGCGCACGCGGCGGCGGTTCCGCGAAATATGCGCCTGCGGGCGCACTGCGGCGGTTTCGCGGCGGGTTTCACCTGCGGACGCGGACTCGAAAGGTTTTGCGTTCACTGTCTCAAATTTGTAACTCTTTAGATAAATATTCTGTCGTGCTATAAGTGTTAAGAAAAAGACTAACTCTAGTAGGAAGCATCCTAGCAACTTGTAATATACACTCAACGATTCCTCATACCTTATAACCTAGGGGTAGACACCCATATAGGGCTATTCTAGGCCTCAGGGGAGGCTAGAAAAGGCTTGAAAAAAGTGCACTCAGTTGGCACTATGTGGCAAATCTGTAACATGTGCACTCACTGGCACTCATTGGCCCACTCACTTGGCACTCTTTGGCAGCTCATTGGCACTCACTTGGCAACTCACTGGCACTCACCTGGCACCATCGCGAATCTCCATCAGACACTCACCTAGACGAAAAACTTGAATGTAGAATTGGGAACTATCAAAGTAACCATCGAATCGATAGGTGTCTATCAAGATGACGTCATCAAAAAAGGTACAAGGTCAAAAACCATGGAATACCATCAAAATTGACCCATGGAAGACCAAAGGGTTGGTAGTGTGTTTGTACGTGTGTATACATACATGAAATGTTAGTGTAAGTATCTATGGGTGAGTGTAAGGTGTCTATAGTAAATGTGTGTATAAGTGTGTGTGTGTTGTGTGTTGTGTGTGTGTGTGTGTGTGTGTGAGGGGCTGTGGCCGCGGATGGAAATAAGTTAGGACGGATCCAAACAGGTCAGGTACCTAACATGACCTCATGTTAGCACAGTTACTTACCAAAGGCAAGGTGGCAGGTAACCTGGCCCTGAAGCTCAGAATAAATCCCTACTAATAACCTCCAAATGACCCCTTAAGAAGGCAATTTCAGACCTTGGAATACGGTATCAAGGCCAAGAGCCGAAATATCAGGCCAAAACATCAAAAAAGGGACTAAGCCCTAAAGGGGGGTCGAATTAGGGGAGGCGCAGTAGTACCGACAGTCCGATAGCTAGTAACGATGCTCGCGCATGTCTCTGACTCGCCCCTTCTTCGAAGGGGGGCGTCAAAGAAGGCTTAACATGAAATTGACAAAAAAGTCAAGCCAAAAAAATGCAAGGCCTAAAAAGGTCAAGGTCAAAAAAGGTCGTCCTAAGTATAGCTGGACTACTTCAACAATATGGTATTGTTTACTAACTTTCGTAGTTCTGGCGAAGTTATAAACAAATATTTTTGACACAAATATGGGACTAAGAGAATATTTATTTACTCAGCACCGGACCGGCCTCCTAGCATCGTGCCGTTGTCCAACTTCGACTCTGCTGACTTAGCTATTCTTCCGACTAGTCCTCTCTTGACTGCAAATCTCCGCGTCCTTTTTCACTTCTCTTATGCATTTGGTTCATTTTTTATGGGGACCCTCCCCTTTAGGGGGCCCTTGACACCCCTTTACGACATAATACCCATCATGATTCGAGATCTATCGGGTACTCTGATATTAGTGTTACCTGAATTTGCTATTATTAATACAAAATATATAATAACTCGCAACGCACTGAGCTAGCACCGGGTGCCGATCTGAAATCGAATCGGGTCCGACTTCCGACTCCGAATTCTCGATCCGGCTTCCGGCCTCGAATCCTTTCTCCAAATTTCAGCATTCTACGAACATTTCATAATTTTAGGGGGCATCATCAAAAACCCCCCTTCGGGTGCGCTCCGATACGTTAACCTCGTCGTACTCACGATGTACGTCACCACCTAAGGCGCGGCCAAATTTTAGGACGATACAATAGCTCTAACCCGGGTAGATATATATACCAGAAAAGTGAAAGTATTTCACGTCTCGATCTCAAGGTTGGGGTTCGACGAATCTGTCCTAATACTACAACGATATATCGACTGAATTTTATATAATTGTATTGATTTTCTTTCCGAATTATATTTTTCAATGTAAAGATCTAACCATGAGCACATGCTAAGAAAGACGATTTAAACGATCGAAATTTTAAAAAAAGGGGGACCGGGGGGGTTTTTTTTAAAAAAAAAAAAAAATAACATCGATAAATCGATTGGAATCATCAAAAATGATCTATCGATCAGTTAAAACCTTCTAGGAACTAAAATGCCCCTTTGGGAGGGCTACGCCCCTTTTGGGGGCTAAACCCTTGAGTTCAGGTTCAAAAACCTCCGAAAACGGTCTTCCAGACCTTAAATTCGGTCTCGCCGATCTTAAAAACCCTAACTTTGACACGTCAAGCTTGAAAACCCGGATGTTGCAAAATGTTGTTTTGCAACATTTGCAACTTCCGGTTGCAACTTCCAGATTTCAGTTTGGCAGTCAGTTTACCACCCTATACTACTGTGAGTTATTTCATTTTTTATATTCCCTTATGAATACGAGACCGTGAGAATTCGTTAAGTTTAGAAAAAATAATTATAAGTTTTGAGACGTTACACTTTCCCATCAATTTAGCTCCTGAAGAACTAAAATTTGGAATGGAAAAAAAATTTATTTTCTGAACTAAAATTTTGGAAAGAAAACTTACCAACGGTGAACTGATCACAAAGAGTTGTATACCATCCTATCTTTTCTGATGACACTTAAAGCTGCTAAATGATTTATCCTCCATTACTAATATGGCAATTATGGTATTGTGACAAACGATAGGCAAATGGTTGTTTCAGTGCATCTAACTGAATTTTTTTAAGAGTTGATTTGATATATAAATAAGAATATCTTTCACAATTAGTTTTTTTTTATCGTCATCGATGGGTAAAATCCATAAGCTTCAATAGAATATAGAAAATGGTCAAGGTTAAACATTTGCATGTATTGTATGTGCCAGTAACGTTGGTGATTATCTGACAGAACCAAAGTATATGCAAGACACAATGGAGTTGTCATAACTAATAGACAACATTTTACTAGCCATTTTCTGTACCTCGGATTTATGCAAGATAGAGCTCTTCCATACCTTTGTTTGGTTGGCAAAGAATATCTAAATTATACATATCAGAACAGCTGGATTGATAGAGTAGGAACAGATTGTGTAAAATAAGAATATTAGGGAATAAACGGTAAAATATAATGCTAAAATGTAAAAGTTTATTTAAAATTAAAATTATAATAATCAGAAAAAGTTATACTCACTCTACCATATTATTCATTTTATTATATATATTAATATGAATAAAATATTTAATATTTCTCTATATATCATTACTCAAATAATGAAATAATATTCTATATATAATATTTGAATAATCAAATATAATAATTCTCATATATGTCATATGCAATAACATAATATGTTTACTATTGGGTATGTATTTTATTTTATATTATAATTTACTATTGCACATAAAATTCTCTATATAGAAAGATCATCCTATCCCAATTGATTAAATAAAGATAATACTGAGAATGGCTAAAAAAACAGTGTATATCACCTGTTAAAATTAACTCCTTTCCTATTAATACTCATCATGTGTTTTCCTACTTTAATAAAAATTAGCTAGACTGATCTTTAAAAAACCATATATGCTATGGTTCAGATAGTGATTACATGAAAGCAATAGGTATCCCTCTCGTCCACTAATAGCATTGCAAATAGAGTGAAGGCTATCACTTTTTCTTAAATGGAAATATAAAATTCGCATTAGCTGAAAATTTGTGAGTAATAAAATTTAATTTGTTTGTGTGTTGTATTATAAATATAAAATATATATTGAAACATCCTTCCACTAACACACACGAACGAGGACAATGGATAAAAAATACGGCTCATAAAGAAATCGCAGATTGAAAGTATATAGTCTTTATTCTCACCTCACACAGTTGAGTGTGTGCTCAAAAAAGTCTCATTAAAAAAATTCTACCTCTTACTTCTCATAATTAATCTCTCAGATTATTGTAGTAATCGAGTTCTTCTCATCTTTCTCTCTCTCTCAATCACAAAACACTCCAAAAAGTCAATCGGCACTACCTTCAGAATATAGCGGGTATAATTCACTCCGAGTATCTAGCTAATATTGTGGTGACACCTAATCTTATTCCTTGTAGAGGAGAGAACGCTTCTACTTTATGTATGAGATTCCCTTAACCAGCGAATTTCTGTACTCCTCTGATCGTCCCATTCTGGGTTAGTTAGTTTTTGATATTTTGTCTACTTAGGTGTTAATAATTAACATAGATTTAGCATTATTCACCACATTATAAAATTCTGACTCCTCGAGAGATATGAGGATCGAAAGCTTATATCTATGTCATCAGTGTATTAGACATTGATAAGAGCACAACCTATTATCTAGATTTAAAATAAACTTTATTCTCCATGTAATTATATATATATTATTGTGTGATAACCTGTGAAATGAGAACTTCTACAATGAGAGACAAGTAATACCGCTGTTTTTTGAATATGACGGACAATCATTGATTGTTAAACCTGTTAATATGAATTTTCCAGATATTAAGGTGTTTCTTTGAACGTCTAAGCCGCCTCCGATCCTAACTTCCTATAATCACAGACACATAAATGGCTCCTCAACATAGATATCTTTGTATATATAAAAAATAATAAAGTCTTACCCAGACATAAGTATATTGAGAAATTATTAATATTACTAAATTTACAAAATAATTAAAAATAAATTTCTCTTGTTTTATAAAATGATTTTAAATATTATACAAGAACACTTTGAATATATACATAAAATATCTCTACTTATGCAATAATCAAATTTTTTTTTACTATTACGCAAAATTCTCAAAAAGAAGACTTTTATAAAGGCATATATAGTCTTGGAAAACAATACCCTTTAAAATAATGTTTATTTATAAACTTTATTCGTTATAGGTACTGAAAACTATATGTAAATTATTATCAGGTACGCATAATTTATAATACGTAATATTGATTTCTCATAATATTAAGCATTTATTTTTCTTGAAAAATAACTAATTATACCCTTTATAAGTAATTTTTGAATTAATTCACATATTTATATATTAACCAGCTCCTAGGTACTTGGTCTCGTAAGTAACCCTGATCAAATAAGTGAGGTACCAGTAAGCTCTTTCCATCTTCCTTTTATTTCCTCCCAGACTCCTTTCATTTTTAGCTCCTACGTTACGGACACCATTCCATGGCTTCTCAGTCAGTCCTCCACTCCGATACTTATTTCCATCACTTTCTCACTATTAAATCTATTTAATTCATGTCTTTACCTACTGTCTCCTATATACATATCTATCTTCACTTCTGGCCACTCTCTTACCTACCTATACAATACCTATCCTCATAGTACCCCCCCACCTTAATTACTTGACTGTAATCCATCTTTATTTAAGTATAGCCTTCACTTATCTCACAACCTACTACGTCTCACCTTTTCTTATAAGTTTCTATTGTTCATGACTCTTATCTATAGGATATTTCCCCGCTGTTAAACTCCCTATCTAAAATACTATATATACATAATCTATCTGTTACTGAACTGTATTATCTACTATCCTTCATTGTATTAATTGTTTAGTATACTTCATGTCTCACGGTTATATATTATATATATAGTTATTATCATTAGTATACCCATTATTAAGTTAGAATCTTATAGTTAGTAAATCTTACTAGTCTGAAATATCACCCTTTCATCACTCCATACTCATTATTGTTTATATTTTTCAGATATTGGGTAGTACTCTGTTACTTTACAGTCTATCACTATACTGAGCATAATCCTATACATTGTTATCTCTTGTACATTATCTCACTTACTTCCTCTTATTACATAAAATTACTCCATAACTCAATGATTAATTTGCATTATCTCACTCCTAGTTATACTCTTCCCTTCCAATCTTAACTTCAGCTTCTATCTACTCTTATCTTCACTATATATAGTCCCTTTGTAAGGCACATTCAAACTGTTCTTGTCCATTGTTCTCTATATAATAATGTGTCATGTTAGTCACTATCCGCGTACCTCTTAAAAACTAACTATATGCTCAAACTACTATACATATAAGTCAACTCTTCCATCATAAGATAAATTACTCTCTCATCTGATACCTTACTCTTATGTCACCTCCTCGCATTATCACAAGTTAAATAGTCACATCCTCAGAATCTCGTGTTCACATATATCATTCTCCTTTATAAAATACTTATACACCAAAATATGCTAACATTCATAATATTGCTGTAAAACTCACGATTTCTCTATATCATACTAGACACAACGTGTTCTCCATCACTCATTCATAACCAATCCCTTATCTATTACTGCTCTTCTGCTCTATTAACATATATTTTATTTCTTCACCATAATTGCATTCATATACGTAATTACATTCTATAGCCAGTGGAACATCTCATCTCACAACTCTCTCATAATCTCTCATCTGAGACTACACCAAATTCTCAAGGAGATCACTTTTCTTACACATACTATCATGGAAAGCTTACCTTATAAATTATATTTATTTATATTTATTTATAAAACTTATTTCGTAGTAGAGAAAACTCATGCAAATTGTTCACAGGCAAAATTTCTTACGTATATGATTTCAAAAAGCGTATTTTTCTTGAAATAAACTAACACTTACGTAATTTTTGAGTCATTAAAATTTAGTTGGTTGTAAATATATGCCTGTATATAATATACCATATATATATATACTATAATTTACAAATGAGTTTATTTCAAATAACATTCTTTTAAAATATGTCCAAAAATGTTATCTCCATTTGTATACTAATGTCAACACATTTTCTCCTTCTGTAGTATCCCATACTTATACATGTTTTTCTCAATATCACACTAATTAGATAAATTTTGAACCTTCACGTCTGTAACTACTCGACTCGACTCAACAGTCGCATAGTCTACACTGAGTAGCCTTTTCTTTACTCTTTCTTCTCTTATTTCTCTGCTTCATTCATTTCATACCTTCATATACTGAGCCTTTTGTGTAGTTTTATTTTTCAATCACCTTTTCATCTAGTTTCCCTCTTTATTGCCTCCTTCCACTTCTTTAGTCCACCCCTCTTGTGTCTTTTCCCTCGTTCCTCTACCCATCTTTTACCCAGGGTCTCCTCTGCTGTCCTTTTACTTTTCTTGTATCTCCCCCTATCTCTCTGACTCCTTCTAATTATTCTAGGCTCTGACATTATTTCGTGCACGCTTCACTGACTCCACTTTTAATCACATTTCTCTTTTCTTTATTCTGCAACTTATCTGTCTTCCAGGTCCGTCAACAATAATCTATGATCCGAATATAAATTGTTACTCCAGGGATCACTTTCACAATATTCCTTATTTAGCCTACTATCAGACGATATTATTTAGTCTATTAATAGATCTGTGATCGAATTCTCCTGTGTATTTTCCATGCTATGGTCTTTGAACCTATGTGAGTCCCTTTGTTGAAAAAAACCATTCATGATCTTTATTCCCTTCCTTAATCAGAAATCTATCAACACCTCTCCTTCAAATTTCTTTTCTTCTATCCATACTGTCCCACCATTCTCTCCACTCTGGTTTCTTCTCCTCCCACACTCTTACATTGAATTATATATATATTAATATAATATAATATTATATATATATATATATAAATATATATATATATATATATATATATATATTATATTATATTATTATATATTAAATTGGATTATTTTTTGAAAAAATGTATCGAATATCGATTATCGATTTTTTCCGATCCATTTACAGAAAAGTAAAAAGCGATAACGATACTCGATACATTTAGGATTTGTGTAAGCAGTGTAACCGATACAAATGTATCGATCGATACGTATCGCCGATACATGTATCTAGATACTTTACTCCCCATCCCTGATATATTATATATAATATAGATATATATATATATATATATATAATATACATATATATATATATATTTATTAAAATTTTATCCTTTTATTATATATATAATTTTTTTACAATTTGATATATATGAGTTTTATATTTTTATTATTATTTTATATGATTTATTATTATTATTTTATTATTACAAAAAAAGGGTTCCGATTAGAATCAGGCTGAGAAATGATTCAACAGTTTTACATACACGAATTCTATAATTTACATAAATAACTTTCGTTTTGATGAAATTTTACATCTAATTTTTAAAATTTTAATTCTCAAATAATATTTTTAATTGACTATAATAAAAATAAAAATAATAATAATAATAATAATAATAATAATAATAATAATAATAATAATAATAATAATAATAATAATAATAATAATAATAATAATAATAATAATAATAATAATAATAATCTTCTTTTTCTTTCTTCTCTTCTTCTTCTTCTTCTTCTTCTTCTTCTTCTTCTTCTTCTTCTTCTTCTTCTTCTTCTTCTTCTTCTTCTTCTTCTTCTTCTTCTTCTTCTTCTTCTTCTTCTTCTTCTTCTTCTTCTTCTTCTTCTTCTTCTTCTTCTTCTAATTATTATTATTATTATTATTATTATTATTATTATTATTATTATTATTATTATTATTATTATTATTATTATTATTATTATTATTATTATTATTATTATTATTATTATTATTATTAGGTAGAAATGATTATTACTGTTTAAACTGTCACAAAGCAAGAAAAGCTACAGAAAGATCTTTTTCTGTACAATCATTATATAAAAATCATTTTTTGTCCTTTAAAATTAAACTCGGATTTGGATAAAACTTTATCTATCTTAAAAAATAAAAAAACATAATAAAATATTAAAAAGATTTGCAATCACTGTAATGATACATTTTTGAAGTTATTGACTGGTTTGAACGTAAGGTAACTAAATATTTCATTTCCTTGTGAAGTAATATACTCGTGTACGATCGAATGAATTTCTATTGCAAATATTTGAAAAGGGAAGAAAAGAATGACTAGATCAACAGTAAAACATATCTAATAAATATAAAAAATGTCCCGTAGCTCCCGAGATCGAATCATAATAGGTGGTATATTATTATTATTATAATATTGTATATATATTATGTTATATTATTATAATTTATATTACTTAGTTTATGTTGTGAGGGCTAATCACCTTTACAGTTTAATTACCCGATTTTTGAAACTAATGTTATGATAAAAGAGAAATGACGAATCATGGCAGATTCCGTGTGCTCCTTCGAGAAGCAGCAGGAACCAGTCAACCAATAAAGGGAAACTATCGGCATGAATATGATCGGTATGAATTTGAAAACAGAAATAGTTAGTTAACTGTGTACATATGACATCTATCCAGAACAGAAAGGCAACCTCAAAGTGTAAAGCAATTCATTATGGAATTTCACCCCCCCCCCCGTCAAAAAAAAAAAAAAAATACAATAGGAACATGGAATCATTAGCAACGTACTACAGCATAAATGGAACAAAAGAGTTAAGATAATCCGTTGTATGATTAAAAAAATCCCCTAAGGAGTGGAACATATATTAAAATATTAAGAAAATTGCGCTATGGATATTCAAACAATGCCATAAAGTAGGTAAATTGCCCTATCATTGAAGTAAGGTACCAAAAGATATAAAAGTAGGAGACGATATTAAATGTCAACCCCCAAAATAAATGATATGCGGATTGTGGAATAAAGATGGAGTAGAGATTATACATCTCCTGAAGAATACAACCGGAAAATATATATTTTTTAAATTTACTCATTACGAGTAAGTGCTCCATAGCTCAAAGGTAGAGCACTAACCTATTAAGCGAAAGGAACATGTTTCGATATTGGTCGGGATGGGTAAATGTGAACTATTTTCTGTCTAAGGTTATCTTCGCCATACTCAGACGTAAATGAGTACATTAGTGATGTGGTTTGCTACAAATGGAATCAGTTCCAAGTATTTACCATAAACCTGGCAAGTGAGAGGTATCTGCGGTAGGACAGTGAAACCCAGGGACAATTCTGGAAGGGTCCCAATTGACAGGAAGTAATGTTTTAACTTACCCCATCCAAGGGAAGAATTTATTTTATTTTATTAAATATACTTCACGAGCATTAAAATTTAGTTGGTTGTAAATATATGCCTGTATATAATATACCATATATATATATACTATAATTTACAAATGAGTTTATTTCAAATAACATTCTTTTAAAATATGTCCAAAAATAGAAAAAATTAGTGAATCGACCTCGACCAAATGAGAATGAGATAGCTTTTCCCGGAATCGAAACTTGTCTCATTTAATTCTGTTTCCTCGGCCTAATTAGTAAATCGACCACCCATCGGCTGAATTAATGAATCGGCCTCGAACGAATGAGAATGAGATAGCTTTACGCAACATCGAAACTGATATGATTCCTGACATGTAGCTACATGTTTATTATAATTTTGTTTTATTTCGACTTGGTATTCATAAATCATGCAGAAATTTAAACTGTAGCCGTTTTATTCAATACACTAGATCCTTTACATATCCAGCCCTCTCTCTCATCACAAACCATGCCCATTTCGGGAGGTTATTTGGGAGGGATAAGTCATTAGTATACTGTATTAGAATAATTTTACTAGCGTTTGTGAGGCTATTCGTGTGACCAATTTTGTATTTCCTTTTTAGAACTGAAAGTATGTATTATTATGATATATACTACTCGACGATAATAGATAGATGTATATATGAATAATTTACCCTAGAAATCGAACACATCTCATATGGGGACATTACCATTTCTAATTCAATTTATGTTTTACTTTGGCTACTAAATAGATGAGAATATAATACTACCATCCACGGCTGAAATAGTGAATCGACCTTTCAGATCACGTAAGATTAGAGATATAATGAGATAATTGATCCGAAATCGAATATTGTGATATATCTCTTTATTACATATATCAATTTTGTTTCTTTTTGGCTAATATTAAAAGTTAGATATCGTCACTAGATCTCATTCTCGGCTGATAGATGAATTACCGATCTCTACTCAAATGGTAATGATAGATAGTCATTTCAACACAATAGTACTCGAGAGAATTAGACTAATAGCTCAATATTCAGTTTATTTTTATTGTTTCCTCTCCGCTCCAATTAGTGAAAATGTACCCATTCCTCTCGTGTCTTGAATTATTATTATACGTTGATTTCGATCTCATTCTCATGATATTTATTGAACTCCGTATATACGAGATAATGTATGAATATTGTGTTTACTCACTCCGTAATCGTAACTTGATAATTTCACCATTTACAATTAATCAATTTAATGATCCATATCTATGGAACTTAAATTAATGTAAATTCTCAGCGCTACGACCTGAAATTAGCGAAATGAGATAGCTTCCCTAATCGAAACTTATCACTCTATCATCATGTGTCTTCCATCTAGTACTCCTGATATATGCTTAGCGGGTTTTAGATTATTTGATCGATAATATTTCTCATATCTTATTTATAGGTTGCCGAAATCGTATTCTAAATGTACATACTGATATCTTTCATTACTCTCAATTCCAAATTATCTAAATATCTCTTCACCAAGATAATATCATAAAATAAATTTGATATTTTATATGACGATCGAATGTGATTACTATATATTTGGAATCAGCGTATAGGGCTTATTATAAAAATGTATGAGGATACTCTTTTATATTTCATCATAATCACCCGGTCAGAATTGGTCTTGAATTCTCTACTAATTCAGTCTTAGAGTGAGTATTAGTCGATAATTTCACTAATTAGGTATCAGAGGTAATACCTCATAAATAATTTTAAAATTAGAGATAATGAGTTTATAAGTGTATTCGTCAATTATATAGAAAGCTATCTCATTCTACATATCGTCGAGGTTCGATTCACGATTTTTCAGCTGAGTGAATGGTATCAGATTACACTTGAATTTAGCCATATAGAAACAAAATTGAATGTATTATAATGAGCATACAAGTTCGATCGATGATCAATTTTAGATCTCATTCTCATTTCGGCGATGAGTCTCGATTCATCATAATTCAAGCCGGAGAGGATGGTATCTATTCATATTAAATTTAAGTCCATAAGAAACAAATTGAATGTGAATAATGAAGTGGATACAAAGTAGAATCTCGTATATTCTCAACGAGGGATTATTAATAGTTTATTTCTCATTATTGCGATAATACGTTCTCCCAAGGACGAAAGGTGTTCGATTTCATCTAATTTATAGTCAAAGAAACAAATATATTGAATGAGAATGAGATACAAGTATTCGAATTCGGTATATAAATTATACTCATTCTCATGTCTCGATTACGAGGTCTGATTCACTAATTCTAAGTACCGAGTGGTAAATGGGTCGATCTAACTTAAATTAGGCGGAGTGAAACAAAATTAATAATAGATGTAAATGTAGATACAAGTTTCATTAGTGGGAAAGTTATCTCATTTCTCATATGATCATCGTAGGCGCCTTCAATTCTCATATATATATATATATATTTTAAAAACATAATAATTTAATAATGAGAAGTTATATAAAGTTTTACTGTTACTGAGCGTAATAAGCTATCTCGATTATCTATTCTTGCGAGGCCGATTCATATCTATTCAGCCGACGATGGGTGGTCGATTTACTAATTAGGCCGAGGAAACAGAATTAAATGAGACAAGTTTCGATTCCGGGAAAAGCTATCTCATTCTCATTCGGTCGAGGGTCTCTCACGATTCATCTAAATTTTTATATTTTTGGATACATATTTTTTGTGGACAAATTTTGAAATTTCAATTCTTGTTATAATAATTAATTTAATGATATATTGTATATATATAACATATATATTGTGATAAGTATATTATATACAGGTCATAATATTTAATTTTACAACTCAACTACTAAATTATTTGAATGACTCTAATAAAATTAATACGCTATAAGTGTTAAGTTATAATTATATCCAACGGTATAATAAATATATACGCTTTATTTGATAAATCATATATATCGATATAAGATAATTTTGTAGATACCTTAGTGAACTCAATTTGCATGAGTTATTCACTATACTACTAATATATAAAGTTTTATATAAATATAAATATATAATAATTAATAATATTAATTATATTATAAGGTAAGCTTTCTAATATAAGTTATTGTAGTAAGGAAAATGATTGTATTCTCTTTGAGTATTTGGATGTAGTTTTAGCTAGTTAATAATAATTCTAAAGTCATGAAAAAATTTTAGTTTAAATGCATAATAGATAATTAATTTGTATTTCAATAACTCATAGTGTAGTAGATTATTATATTATTGAGAGCAATCAATTTACACGTAAAGTGAGTATAGAGCTCTCAATAAATTTTTTTAGTTTAGGAAATTTGATTTCATTTTACAAATCGTCTTATTTAAATAATTATGAGAAAGTGCATGGTCCTGACATAAATAAAAAAAGTGAATAATTATTTATTTATTTATTGACAACTAGATTCTTATAGTACTTAAGTCTACTCTAGTTTAAAATACGCATTGGACTATATACACATTTTATATTACACAAATTAATTATTAATACTTAATTAATTGCAATAAATATAATTATAATAATAATTATTATAATTATTATATATAATAAATATATTTATTATTTATTATATATATAAGTATCAATAATATTTACTTTAAGACGTTATCATTAAAGGAATCACATTTTTTAAAGATAAATATTATATATTTAATTTTATAATCTTGAGTACTTAGTAGATAGATATATATATTATTATATATTAATTATTATATTAAATATATAATATATATATATAATATATATAATATATATATATAATATTATTAATATATATATATATATATATATAGTTGCATGCTCGCACCAGCATCTAGTAAATTCACATGTATAATTGTTTAGTGAAGATACTTTTTTTTACCAGTGTATATGAAACTATATAATACTTTTGTTAACCCATACGTTCCTTATAAGAACTATTTGTTCGTATAAATAAATAATATTTATTTATCAATTTATTATGTTACTATCCATTTCAATATACAAATCACCGTATCATGAATAATAGGCGGATAGGCCTTTAATATCATTTTGACTTCTCTCGATATGATCTTGCCAACTTTGATTATAGGGAATACATATGTTTCTGATATTTAGTTCAATCACAATTGCATTAGGCAACCATATTGATATAAGCTTACCAATAGTTCATATATTATATCTATATATAATACCTCATCTTTAGTTTCCTTATTAGATAACTATAAATGAATATACGACCTCTACACAAGATCCATCTTATTTTGTTACTCTTACAAATTATCGCTAAAGAGAGTCTTATTTTTATCTTTTCTCAAGAGAGAGAGAGCTGTGGCACTTTTTTGCAAAATTATATACATCCCGGAACTGATTGAAGAGCGTTGCCATGTTCTACTATACGGCTATAAAACATCCTAATCCTGTAGTAATGTGTCTAACATGACTGTTCCTCCTTTCCACTCACCAACGACTAATCCAGTGAGTGTATCAATTATACCTCTAATTTATTTTTGATACCGAGTGTTCTATGCTTCTTGTGCTTAGAGAATTTATGTTAGTATATTGAAAAAATGATCCTCTCTTTGATATAGACATATTATCTATAGACGATATAAATATATAAGAAAATAATTGTTACTGCATAACGGAGGGATATTTAGTCTCACAGATTAACTCAGGTGTATAGTAGCTTATACTTTAATGAATCATATTGACGAAAGTGATTGTGTGTTTATTTGTTAATTATAGAAATATCCAACAATAGCTAAAGAATTACGAATTGGCGGAAAACTACCAAGTGAGACAGAGCTGGAGGTTTTTCCTATTACAGGAGAAAACTGATTTTATATTCTATATCCAAGAAAATATAATTATTGGAAATCATAACGTATAATTTTTCGAAGTCCTTATGTTCAGAGAAAATTAATTTACATGAATGTGTGTTCAAAAAAACCATTTTTGGACGATCTTCAATATGTTCAATGCTGATACATTGAAAGAATGGAACTCAATATTGAAGTGAAGAGCTTTTATTTTGTGGTTGTTTTTGCATAGTTACATTGAGAATGAGACACAAAAGTTGACATATCTCCTTTGTATGAACTTTTCTCAGACTGACTTGTACCTTCTGCTTTGTTATTGGATGTAACTTTATGATATTATATAATCTACTCACTAAAGATGCATAGAGCATAGACTCTCAGAAATACGCATAAAAACATCATAATACCTCCGAAATCTTTATATGGACTGACAATTTTTCTTACATAAAAGAGAGTCATGTGTTGCGTCCTTGCGAGAATCATAAATTTTTGGTGGTTTGTATATTTTGAGAAACTATAAGAGGCTTTGTGTGACGTCATAATGACTTTTGCATGTTTATTCTGGCTAATTTTTGGGAGAAAATTTACACATCTTGTCTCTTTGGAGTCTCTTTATGAGAAATTAATTCTCTGTTTCCATCTTTTATAGAATAGCTAGATCTTCACTTCTGAGAGAATATTTAGTTCTCTACTCCCCGTTTTGTTTAAGAGCTTTGTAGATCGTGGGAGACACACCTTCACGATACAAAAATCTATGAGTCTTTAATGATTGAAACAAAAAATTAAATTTGTTCATAAAAGGCTCTCTCATTATATTATATAAACGTTTTAGTGAGTGTTAGTATTTATTTTTAACATGATATAGAGAAGTGTATCTCCTGTTCATTTGAGTAGAATCTCTAGTACTAACGGTATATAGTAAAGGACATAAATAATATCTCTAAGTGAAATAATTTGTCAATGGAAGTAAATTACTAGAAGTGTACCCTAATGATTAAGTTTTACTAGAAACTCCAAGAATATAATTTAAATATATTGAGTGTTGTTAACTATCAAAAGTAAGTTAATAAAGCTGTAACAACTAATTTGATTTTTTGAGTATGTTTTTTGTGCAGGTAAGGTGAGATGATATATCCATAAATAATAAATACAATATATACCCCCACACTCCGCACCATTAATACATTTATTGCTCTCCTGCAAATTCCACCCTATCCCCGAATGACACTCACCGGTATAGGTTTGATATTCAATATCTTCCTTATAATATTCTTTTGTAATACTTATTAAGGTAATTGTAGAGATAATAGATTTATTATTTTTCTAATTTAATTAAATATAATATATTGAATTATATATACCGTATACGTAATATTGTGTTTTATTTATTATTACCCTTATTTTTTCAGCTTAGTTTATTATCTTGTTTTATCTGTATTCCTTTAATTTCTTTTGCAAAATTGCAGTGGAATAAATTCGATAGTATAGACAAAATCTACTTATATTATTATTTTATTCTTAAGAAATATATTTATTTAATTATCTCTCATTATACAGGTTTTGTTATTGCGAACAGTCTATATTTATCTCTTGTTAACTAGTTATAATTATGAATATAATCCAATATTATTTATATAGTGAGAACAAAAGATCTCGTTATAATATAAGATTATTAGACTAGTGTCTATGATTCCAATTCTCAGCACAAGAATACTTCCCGTACATATCTTTTTAATCAGCTATAAAAATTATTATCAGTACCCACAGATTGTCGTACCATGCTAGATATTATCGGGGTTCACATCTGATTCACTAATAAACTACACCTAAACACACACTAACACACATAATACAACATACACACCATACGTATATTAATATATATATATATATATATATAATATATATATATAATATAATTAATTATATATATATTAATATTAATATATATTTAATTTAATATTATATTTATATATTATATTTATAATATATATATATATATGTAAATTAATATATTATATTTACTTTAATTTGTTTTAAGATTTAAATTATTCTCGATACTCAAATAAATTCATCATTCAATTATAAACGTCTATTGAATTTATTTTTGCTTAAAAACTTACACTTCGTGTAACTTTTTTATTTTTTTAAATTACGTTAGTTAATTATCCGTATATAAATAAAAATAAATATGAATAAATTTTAAATATTTATTCATAATAGATCAGTTTATTGCAGCTCTAATAATTTAAATAATATAATGATTATTCATTGATAAATGATAATAAAATAATAACTATCCTTAACACTACATGCTTATATGTGTTGATAGCTTTTTTATAAAATTTATCGATAACTTTCGAGTAACAATAAAATATAGAAAATAATTATGCTTTCACACAAGTTAGGTACAGACTTTCTTTTTGCTCTCTAAGTGTATTGACGCTCATATAAAAATTTTTTTATAGGTAAAGTTTTAACATGAGTATTGTTCGAAGACTGAAAAAAAATGTGAACGAAGATAGATTTCATTCCAATTTATATTTCGCCAATCTCGTATTTTTTATATTAATGATACCTCTCCAATTAGAAATCTCACAGTAAGGAAGAAATGATAAGTCGATTTTATCTCCATCTTACTTCATAAGCTTCTTAATTTCTACATAAAATTATTCTTCTGAAATAAGTCCAGGTGTAAATTACCAATTCATCGAACTCATTACAGATACTGTGAGACAAGAAAAATAAAATACACTCTACTGTCAAAAGATATATAAAAAAAATGATTGAAAAAATATCCGAGTAAATCATAAGCGTATTGAAATAGGTTGAGGAATATATAAAAGATATCCTACATTCAAGAACAAATTAGCTACTAGTAGATATGACTATTAAACTCTATAAATATAACTCTACGCGTGTAAGTTTGAAATTTATATATATTTATAAAATATATTCGTTTATTTTTTAGGTAAATTCTTTTTTTTATTACTTTTGTTGGGTAATAACTAATATATTAATAATATATTTTGTTTCATCTTTTTAAACACTAATTTCAATAAAGTGAATTAGAATATTATTTTTAACATCAAATATATTAATATATTATATATATATATATAATATATATAATATATATAATTTATATATATATAATATATATAATTATATATATATATATATTATATATATATATAATATAACACTATATATATATTAAATGATATAATATATATATAATATATATCTTTCGTATTTAGAAAAATCTAATGTGATGATAGTTTTTTATTTCATAACATTACTACGAGTATATATTAATGATAGAGAAACCTACAACTACTACGAACACACCATCGGAGGAGGAAGATGGGGGGAGAGCATTCTCCGAAAATGAAGAAAACACAGAAATCCCAATAAATAAAACATAAGGGAATAAGTGTTATTTTTGCTCTAAGGTGGGTTGAAAGATAGCGCAAAATAGTTCATATTCATTATTGTATTTCCTTAATTGGTTCCAACTCGTTTCTTAATAAGTTTTTTTTATTTATTATTTATAGGTTAATAAACAGTTATAAATAATTCCCAGATATCACATTCAAATTAAGCCTAATTATATTAAATTATATTAGTCCAAAACGACGAAGGAATCTACTAATTATAAATGTCAGACAGCAAGTATCCTTGTTATATCACTCGAATATATAAAATGTATGTGGGTTAGGCTTTAAGTGCTTAATATTAATGCAATAAAATTTTGGCCAATTAATGATACAATACGTTAAATAGAGATAAATAAAACCATAACAATATCTTAAATCAGTTCAGATGAGCGATATGAGTGATGACTTTTAAAAACTCTATCTCACGACTCCGTAATTTGATGAGGGACAATAAAACAATAATCAAAAGTGGTTAAATATAAATGTAATTGGCTATAACATAACTCGAATTGAGTTGATATACTCGAGAATGAATCTGTGAATCTATATATTCGAATCACAGCTACAATATATATAGTATTCTCCAAAGAATATTGCGTCGCGTCGTGGAGTAAGTGTTAGAACACGACCATAAAATAGAAACTCTAACACGTATAGGAGATAACGCGACAAAAGTATAAAAGGTAACCTTTTTATATAAGAACTAAAATACGTCTCTCATACAGAAAAAGATCACGTAAGCGAGGCTCTTTCTAATACAAGTGCGCTCTAAGAGTAAACACTAATTTAATTTAGTCAACTGTGAGTTTTCCGGCCGAGTGTGCACACGGAGTTTATCCACATAACTCCTGTTAGTCCTCCCACTCGGAACACCAACGCTCGCCCATCTCCTTCAAATATCATAGCGCTGTGATTTGGTGTCAATGTAAGGTTATTTGTACGTATCGGTACCACGGTGGCGCCAACGGTGATCCACCACCTACAAAAAACCCTATGTCTATCTTCTCACCTCACATGTCGCGCTATACCCTTTCTTCTGCCTCTACCAAACTCACTTTCTCTCCTCCAGTTTTCTTTACCACTCAATCCACTTTTTCTTCGGTCCCACAGCCGGTCGATTAGTATATAATCACAATACATCCGCCTAATCAACCGACTACCCATTCATCCTTTCCACTATGAACCAACCATCTCAAACATACTTTCAAATCATATTCTTGCTCTCTAACCAACTAATAATGACTCTCATTCCTAGACACAAACGACTACACTCTAATGAGCGACTCCATCCTAAAATCTTTGAGTAATTTTTCTCCGCTAATAAATTTATGTATCTAGCACACCATACAAGGATTGATGAAAGCTGAAACCAAATTCAATCAGGGCGTGAAAAAATATCATAAAGTTAGTCTATTCATTAGCGCTCGTATAAATTCCTCATTTATCTAAAACTAAACCAGTTATCATAAATATCTAAAGCGGCGTTCCAGCAGAGAAAAGAAAAGAAGGATGTGACAAAAATTGATTTTCTGCGAAGATATCGATAAGGTGATCAGACATGATTTTTTTCACGCCGGAATGAAGAATCTCGTCAACGGGATGATATATAGATTATAACCAAAGATGTACAAACCAGCATACTAAATAAAAACTATCGTAATTAATTTATTACTCTAGGCCGCCTATTCCTTACGGGATAGGTATCTATCGGCATTATATGCTCTAATCTTAACTAGTATGTGGTGATTACCACATAATTATATATATAAAAAAAATATCAAACTGTGTGAGTCACTCGAATCTGTAGGGCACTGAATGTTGAAAGCTCCCGCAGCCGTCTTATCGAAATCAGTGAGGACGAACTCTCAAAATCTCATTTACACTCTTATAATATGCCAGTAATACTAACATAAAAACTCAAAATATGTACGGTGAGGGATCAGCAACTCCAATATTATGTTAACTCACACATTTGTAAAATCTGAAACCCGGACGTCTTACTATGATCACTACGTTATAGACCTCAGACGTTTATTATTGTAAGTGACGGTGGCGAGAGAATAGTGCTCTAGGCCATTCCGAGAAAGCGTATACTGAATAATAAGGGAAACGACGAAGTAGTAAAGAAATCCACTAGAGGGATGTAACAAAAGAGCGGTATTATTTTACGTATATCCTCTAGAAAATGTATTTTGTTTAATAAATTTAATCAGGTGAGCTCACCTTATCACGGATCATCAAAGCTACTACTCAGGCTCATAACGCCATGAAAATAAATAACGACTCGATGATGCATTTTAGCATAAACAATTTATACCATCAACGATTATAACAGAAATAGACACGGATACTACAGAAAACTGGCTCTATAAGGTTCATATCAAATCTCAAGTGACTTCGGAAATAACGTGTCGCTAATAACCTCGATAATGTAACTCATCACTAATAGTAATACTGAGCGTAAAATATATATACAATACGCTTAACCATTAAGCACCTCAGTATATATAAACCCTGTGCCACGACCGCGTATCTATAACCAAAATATAAGAAGTTCATTTTCTTAATATCATATTTTCCAAAACAACTTTAAAAATATAGATGTGCGAGGTGAGATAAGAGAGCGAGACGGGGGGAAACTTAGTGAAGTGTATAAAGACGAAAAAGTAGCCCTCTCTATTGAAATGATGATTCTCCCGCGTCTGTCTGTGAAAATTCACCCGATAGGTATCGAGTACGCTCGTTAGAAGTTCATTATATAATGCGTTTACGCACCAGCTAAAGCATCCTGACTCTCAATAGATTTACTACCGACTAAGATTTCATATCCAGATATTGTAAAACTAGATGACAGATTTATATGCTGCAGACGAGTCTTTCGAATGATCTAAGCCTTGAGTTAAAAGCTCCAGACGTAAGTCATCCGAACGGGAGGAGGAGTAGATGTAAGGATACGATAATAAGTACACCTGGTTTAAAAATCTAAGATCGAATATTCTTCCGATGATCATCCTCGTTACAGAAGTTTGAGAAGAGTGGACGGCGATTTTCAGAGGGTGTTGATAAAAGATAAGGATAAACATAAGAACAAGAAATCCGTAGTTGTAATTATTACCTCAACCCGTAATATTCCTCCGGTTCTTGTAATCGTTCGATAATCAACATTACCATTCGAAGTATAACATTAATTGATAAAAATCAAACTAAACTCGCTCATAAAAGAAATACCCGGAAGAAACTCTCTCTCTACGGAAATTCCTAAATTCAAAAGTACAGAGCTGGAAAATGTGTGAAAGAAAGTTTAAGTAGGGCAGATCTATATCAGACTACGCAGTCCTTTGGAGCTCTATGTGCACTCTGACAGAGAACGGTATGTACTTCAGTTTGGGTGATATGTTCTTTGACTGAGCATAATGTACGCCTAATCCATCATCCTTTCTGCTCATGATACACGAGATTAATTGAGTCCAGGAATTATGAGACTAATAATTAAAATAAAGATAGACTCTGTTTTCCCTTTTCATAATAGAAAATGGGGGAGCGGTGTGTACAAGTGCCACAATGATTTTTGCAGCTGTTATAATATATAGTTCTCTATAGATGTCGTTGTTTGTACCCCTATTTTTTGTAAGCTTTTATTTATTATTAATTTATTAATTATTATTATTATTTAATTATTTATTTATTATTATTATTTATTAATTATTTATATTAATTATTATTTTATATATTATTAATATAATTATTTAATTATTATATATATATAAATATTATTATTATTAATATAATTATTATTATTATATTATTTTTTATTTTATTATAATTATGTATGTAATTAATTATTATTATTTAATATTATTATATATAATTATATTATTATATATTATTATTATTATTTTTATTAATTTTATATATTTATTTATTTAATTATATTATATATTATTTTATTATTATAATTAATTATAATTATATATATATTATATTGTATTTTTTTCTGTCTTTAGAATTTTATTATTATTATTATATTTTAATTAAACTGTAAACATAATAAATGACTGATAATTTTCATATCTATGAGTGATGGAGAAATTTATTCTCTCACGCCAATCTTAATCCATGAATTTCGATATCTCTCTTCTCATATCTCTCATCTCATTATTCCCTCTTTCCTCTTTTAAGATCTGAAACGTTTAGAATAAAGTTGAGAATACGACGATTTTATTAATCCTATCTATATTACTCTTCTCGAAAAATATCCTCCGTGATGCCGTTGACGGAAGTCCACGAATGGATAGATGACGATGCATCCCACTGAGAGCTATAAGAAGCATAGAAGTGAGGGACACGGAGAAGTGTAAAAGGATGAGATATTTGTAAGGAAGTGAGAACGTAATAATTACTCGATCACCACCGGATAATGTATATATAATAATAAACATATATATATTGATATATAGTATATTTAATAATAATACCATATACAAATTACTTCAAATGTATTATTTCAATTATTTATTTTTATATGTAAGCCGATATAGTAATTAGACAAATTTCTTGATTTTACTACCAATTAACGTTGAGGAGATGATGATTTCGTTCTTATTGAAAGCGTAGTATATAACGCTTACACCATAAAGCTATTTTGATGGATAATTTGAGATAAACATAATAAGAACAACTGGAAGAGTAAATCAAAAGCTAATTCAACAATGGTAGATGAAGAGGAATCTATATTATTATTCTTCCATTAATTTTACTCCTAAAAGAGAATTTTATTATAGGAAAATATGAAAAATTATATCTAGACGGTATAGTTAGTATGTAAAACTTTTATGACAAGTAAATCGTTTTCGTAACAAAATACTTGTGATAAATTTTTCTTTAACAAAATAGACTATCGGATTAGGAAAAAAAGACGACTAAAGATCGATACACCATGGTTATAAAAATATTGGTAGAGTGAGACTTCAATATTTACACTCCATTTTTCTAAGTATCAGACCAACATTTCACATATCTCTACGAAATACTCTGGGCATTAAATGAGTAAAAAAAAAATTTTAGACAAAAAAACTGACTGCTCTCGACAGGACATTATCGCAAAGATAAATCAATATATACTCATCGAATGAAGTAGGATTGTTCGCTCGATATCCAAAATTAAAGTTATTTTATTAATATTGTTATATATTTATTAATAATCTAAATATTTTATTTAATATTTCAATTTTATTTTTATATTTTTATATTAAATAAAACATTACAATATGTAATGACTTTAATTTCATGTTTCAATCACTATATTTTATTTTTTTAAAAAATAAATATGATAGTCAATGCTATAAGCTCATCATTAATAAATATACGTATACGAGCGTTTTTTTATTAGCGAGGGTTTCTATAGCCAATCACGTCACTAGTTAACTCAATTGGCAGATTATAGAATTTGGATAATAAATAACGACAGAGTATGAACGTTCTGAACAATTTAAGTATTATAAATTAATAAAACGTATTCAGATAAGAATAAAGGTAAAAGCTGCTTATAATACGAAAAATTTAAAATTAAGCTACATTTAAGGTATATGAATAAATACTTATTTCACAGTTATATAAATTTTTGTTATCATTCAATAAAGGAATATATTTTATAAACTGACTTACATATTTAATTGTAGAGTGTGTAGTGAGTGTTATAGTATCGTTTGTGAGGAACTTTTTTCTTGGACAAATTATTATATATAGTATATATATATTATTCGT
>JABUQX010026644.1:27500-36320 GCA_015478945.1 Trachelipus rathkii | reverse complement strand
CTGTTGTGCTTCGTTCAGTTGGATTTGGGTGTTTAACCGTTTTCGCATTTTATCGTGAAACTAACTTTCGCGTTTTCGTGCGCCGCTGTTCTGGATGGGGTGCACTCCCTTATATCTTTACACAGTGTTGAACTTCTAAGTGAGTTTGGTGGGTTTTGATGGATTTTGGATGGTGTGGTGCGGTGCCGTACGTTTTTATCGGTACTCTTTGAATTGATCAGAGTCTTCATCACAATCAAGCACAAAATTATCTTCAGAATCTTTTCTGTGATTCTTCTAATAATTTTTTTCCAACTGTACCGGTTGGGCTTTTTAGCAAATTTTCTGGCATAATTGTAGCAACGATCAGAGCTATGATCATAATCGTGTTCGTTATTTCCTTCACAATTAACTTCGTAATTCTCTTCATCATGATCAAAATATCTAGTTTGATCAGATGGGTTAGATCTAAAAGATTTTTGTTCTAAAAGATACTCATCTGAACCGTGGTCAGATGGTTGCATGCTAAGCTTATTCTCATCCCAATGAGTTTGTGAGCTTGCATTCGAAAATTTGCTAGCGCGCTGTGTAAAATTCACATCTTCAAGCGCGTACTCCATACAAGTGTGGTAATTTCCACTCTGTTCATTGATCTCGGCATCTTCTTCTAAGGTATCTGAATCTTCTTCAGCATCTTTCTCGAGAATCAACGGTAAATTAGAAGCTTTTGGGACCTTGCGGCTGTATCTGTAGCCTTCATATTCCTCAAAGTTATCATAAGCTTGTTTTCTATTCGGTATCATATATTTCCTTTTTCTGTTATTAAAGTGCCAGTTTCTTCTTCTATTATTTTTGCGCCTTCTGTGCCAGTTTCTTATATTATTTCGACTATTATTTTCACATCTTCCTGCTTGTTGTATATCATGGCGTGTTGCTGATCTTCTATTAGGCTTCTGGTGTCTATAGGTACTCATGTATGGACACACATTTTTCTGTCTAAATGTTCCACCATTTAACGGTACAGGATTCGATATTGGTCGGCTCATGTCGGCACGGGTGTACCTGGTGTGGGTACCGCTGCATCGGTCCGATTTTCTGTTCGGTCTACGACGTCTTGCGTTTTTCCTCCTTGGCCGACGGCATTTAACCGGTTCTCCTGATGTAACATTTCCATTTATTGCTCCTGATTTTCGTTTGGAGTATTCCTTGTCTGCCAATCTTGCAGATAATTCCAATTTTCTGTCTACCCTTAACGGTATTGGATTTTCTAAATCAATCAAATATGGGCTATTTTCATCTTTAAAATAACAATTCTTACTCTGGAAATCAAACATTAGTGAAAATTGAGACAATATGTTGCAACCAAGGATTATGTTACCCTCGAAGTCGCAATTGTCTCCTACTATAATGAAAGGAAATTGAAAAGTTTTATTACTTATATCTAGTGTAAGTTGTGTGACCCTGTGTACTTGTATAACACTTTGTGTAATACTTTCCAGGTTAAGTTTAAGGTTATTAGAAGTTAAATTAAAACTAGTTTTTAAATCATTGAATTGTGAAAGCTTCAAATAATTGAGTCAGCTCCCACAATCTATAAAGGCTCTCTCAGCACAATAATATTTATCATCATTACTCAAAATACTACAATTAATATAATAGGCAGATATTCTAGTGCGGTGCGGTGCAAAGTTCTTATGCTCTGCGTCCTTAACGTTATACACTTTGTACGGCGATGGTGTTCTGCAATTATGCGCTACCATGCCGTGTGATGCTACTTTGAGTAGGTTCTCTACTCTCGTGACACGTTGGCGCGAAGCTTTTCTTTCTCTAAAAAAGCTTGGTTCTGCCTTTTGGCATGTTGCCCCTCCATATGGGTAAACTCCTCCATTTCGGGGTCTGATCCGCTTTCGCTTATCTCATGCTCCTTTTTATTCTGCCTTGCCTTTTTCAGACTTCGAACCATTTCTCGCATTGTTGGGTCTCTCACCCTTTTCTGCTATTTTACAGTTCTTATGAATATTATCTCTGATATATTCTGCTTCATCCGCTTCATCCGAGTCTCTTAAGTGGATGGTTCTTCGAATGAGTCTTGCTCCATCTCTTCTGACGAAGAGCGTGGTTTCTGTCTGGTTCCCTTCTTATCTGAGGCTCCAGATTCAGCTATCACTGTATCCTTTGTTTTATGTACTTTAAATTCTTTACGTTTTGTTTTAAGGTTTCCTCCCTTTTCAGGAGTGTATCTTGGACTTGGGAGCTGCTACCCCTCCTAAGACGATTGAACTTATTCCAATTCACTCTTTTTGTTTGTGCCGAATTTTCTTCAAAATCTCTTTTAGTTGACCAAGTCTGTGGTCGTCTTGGCATAGGACTTGCGCTTTTAAATCGCTCTCTATGTCTGCTATTACTTCTAGCTCTATTATTTCTATGTTTATATGGACTGAGACTATTGTATGTCCTGGGATACCTTTGATCCACATTACTATATCACATTTTCTATATCTACGGTCATACTCTCTTGGCCAATTGTTTGCAAATTTTCGGCACTTTCCAATGACACCTACTGATTGAAATGGCGGTTTGCTATCATAGCTTGGGCGGCCTCTATTTTCATATCTCTTTTCGTTTCTCTTTATCCCTATTTCATTATTTTCTAATATAGCATTTAATTTCTCTTCACCTCTGCGTTTGTTCTCTACTTTTTTCTCACTCAGCTTTACTAATAGTTCAGAAGCTGTTCTCTCTTTTGTAAATATCTTTGCTACCTTTTCCTTATTCTTCAGATCAGTAAATTTCATATAAATATTATTCCATATCAGTACCCTACGCATCTCCTCAGGTACTACAATATTATATCTTAATTCAAGTTCCTCTGAGAACTCTATAACAATTCTTCTCAATTTATGACAAAAGTTTGCTAACGTTGCGTTCTTGGCCCATTTTAAGGTAGAGAACTCTTCGTATAGTTCCCAAACTCTAAAGCGAGTTGGTGGTGCTAAGTTTTCTATTAAAATTTTCTTGAATTCGGCATAAGTGGTAGCCTTTGAAAGCTCTGGGGTTGCTTCTAATGCCACTCTATTAGCATCTGCACTAATATGAACAAGCGTACTGGTGATTTTCTGTTGGTCTTTTGTTATTCCTTCCTGGGCATAATTGTGCTCGAATATCTTGAGCCAGCTCTTCACAAGGGGTCCAGTAGAGGGTACCCTAATCTGGGGGGGTGCCTCCAGAATCGGAATTTTCATCTTGGACATGAAAAGCCTATTAACATTGACTGAAGTCATGTTTCCTCCCGTTTCTTGGCGTTCTTCCGCGCCTCCTGCCATGTTTCATCTCAAAGGGTTTCTCGGCACTAAAGTAGGTGAACCTGGTGATGTCTGGGTCTCCTGCGCTGATTGGTTGCGGCTATTTTTGTATCAGGGGGACTAAGCGGTTCTCTAACCGGAGTTGTACCTCTGTCTGTCATCTGGGACATTTTACTAACTACTTATTTCTTTACTAAATTTTCACCTCCCTCACTCCAATCAGCCGAACGACTATGTAATATGTATGTAATCTGTACATGTATGTATATGTAATAATATATAATAATAATAATAATAATAATGTATAATAATAATATGTAATAATAATAATAACTGTAATAATAATAATATGTATGTAATATATATATATGATTAATATGTAATAATATGTAATAATAATAATAATAATAATATATAACAATAATAATATATATATATGCTAATAATAATATATAATAATATATATATAATAATGTAATATGTCATCTTCTATGTATATGTGTGTATATTACACTTAGAAGATTTTGGACCTTATATTATTATATATAAATATATGTATAATAATATATATATGTAATAATAATATGTATGTATTAATATAATATATAATAATAATAATAATATAATAATAATAATATATGTAATAATATAATATGTATATAATATAATAATATATATATATATATATATATGTATAATATATTTATATATATATATATATATATATATAAATATATATATAATATATAACATATATATATATATATATATAATATATATATATAATATGTATATATATATATATATATATATATATATATATATATATAAATATATATAATAATATATATATAATATATATATATATATAAATATAATAATAATAACTCATAACAATAACAATAACAATAATATATATAATATATGTAATATGATTATATGCTTTTATGCGTATGCCGGTGAGAGGTATGTAATAATATGTAATAATAATAATAATAATAATAATAATGTAATATAATAATAATAATAATAATAATAATAATAATAATAATAATAATAATAATAATATATATGTAATAATATATAATAATATGTTTATAAATGTATGTAATATGTAATATGTAATAATAATATGTAATAATATATATATAATAATAATATATATCTTCTTCATATATATATGTATATATGTAATAATAATAATAATAATATATGTATATATGTAATAATAATAACAATATAATATTAATATGTATATATTTATATAACAATAATAATATGTAATGTATAATAATAATAATAATAATAATATGTAATAAATAATAATAATAATAATAATAATAATAATAATAATAATAATAATAATAATATATATAACAATAATAATAATATATAATATATATGTTGTTGTTATTTTGCCACTTGCCCTTGGCGGGGTGATTGGTACGTACGATAACGCTCACTCACTCCCTCGTCTCGCGCTCGCCACTTATCGCTCCGCCCCACTCTATCCCTCCTAACACCCTACCCTCTTCCTCCCTCATCCCTCCCACCTCCCTCCAACATCTCCTTTATTCCATCCATCCCCCCTCCTTTTTGGTCTCCCCCTTCCTCTCCCTTCCTATCCCCTCCGCCTCCCAAACTCTCCCTAACCACTCTCTGTTCCTCCATTCTCACTAGATGCCCATACCATCTTAACATTCCCTTCTCTGCTCTTCCCACCAACCCATTCCTCCAATCACATCTCTCCCTCACCACCCTATTCCTAATCCTCTCCCTTCTGCTAACCCACAAACCGCTCTCAACCCCTTCATCTCAAATACTTCCAACTTCTTCCTGGACCTGGCATTCAAGCCCCACGTTTCACACCCATACAACACCGCTGGTACACAAATTTTTCAAACATACTTATCTTAACTTTCTGTGATAAATCCCCCCCTTTCCATAATTCTCTCAGACCACTCAAAGCTCTCATTCCTTCTACTCTATGTTCTATCTCCTCCTTCATCCCTCCCCCTTACCCAAATCCATCCCTAAATATCTAAAAATCTTTACTTCTTCCAATACCACACCCCCTACTCGAACCCTCGGCCTCCCCACTCCTCTCTTTCCTCCTCCTCAAACACTAACACTTTACTCTTACCTGGTTATTTTAAGCCCCTTTTGTCCACACATTCTCTCAAACTCCCCTCACCAAATACCTCAGCCGCGTTCTTCGCCACTAGAGCACAGTATCGTCCACAAACAGTATCATGTTCCTTCCCTTCTATCATTCCCATTCATCAATTCCACCCCCCTCCCCTCCCTCACCATTCCTCTGCAAACACTCTCCATAAACAAATTGAATATACATTGACCAGCTGCCCACCTACTGCTAATCCTCTTACCACTAAACATCCTCTCCCCTCTAACACTCTCACACACATTCTACTATTCCTATAAAGGCCCTAATGCTGCAGCCCACCTACTCCATTTCCTCAACGCCTCCCAATTCACCACCTCTTCACTCCCTATCATATCTTTCTCTAAATCCTAAAAAACTACACATACACTTTCCTCACTCTCTATACTTTTCTCACAAGCATCTTTAGTGTAACACTTGGTCCACACCCTCTTCCCTCCCCTAAATCCTCCTTGCTCTTCCCCCATTCTCCCCTCCGTTAAACCTCTCACTCTCTCAATCAGTATTCTCCCATACACTTTCCCTACCACACTTAAAAGACATATACCTCTATAATTCCCCCATTCCATCCTATCCAGGGGGACCAAACAACCATTCTCCCAATCCTGTGGTACCTCACCACTCCTCCAACATATATTATATAACCTATACAACCACTCCACCCCTATACCTCCCTTTTGCAACATTTCCATTCTCACACCATCCAAACCTGCGGACTTCCCTTTTTTCCTTTATTCAAGGCCTAATAATTTCCTCCATTTATATCGTCATCCTCCCCTCCCTCCCCAATTCACTCCCCATCCTCACCTCCTGCAAATCTTCCTCCCCTCCCCCACCCACTTCATTCAATAATCCACTAAAATACTCCCCCCCCCTCTTCCTCCCCCTCCCCTCTCCCCCTATCCATTCCCCATCTCCTCCCTTAATCCTCTCCCCCAACCCCTCCTTCTTCTTCCTTTTTTTATTTACTTCTTTCCAGAACATCTTGCTCCCCAATTCAAAATTTTCCGTCACTTTTCTACACCATTCATCTTTTGCTCTTCTCTTCGTCCTCTCCACCGCCCTCTTTGCTTCCACTCTAACCCTTCTATATTCCTCCCAGCTTTCCTCTCT
Organism: Trachelipus rathkii; assembly: GCA_015478945.1. Classification (NCBI taxonomy): domain Eukaryota; kingdom Metazoa; phylum Arthropoda; class Malacostraca; order Isopoda; family Trachelipodidae; genus Trachelipus; species Trachelipus rathkii. The sequence continues at coordinate 29,744 of JABUQX010026644.1, read as the reverse complement.
CTTACTTCCCCATTTCTCATAAGCCTCCTTTTTCCTTTCACCACCTCATCACCTCCTCATTCCACCACTCACTCCCTTTTCCTTCTGCTTACACCCACCCCTTTTACTCCACATACCCTTCAGCCTCTTCACATACTGCCTCTTTAAATCTCCTCCACTCCCCCTCCACCTCCCTAATTTCCGTCCCTCTAATGTCTCTCCACCTATCCTCCATACCTCTCCCTAAACTCTCTCTTACACACTGTCTCCCTCCAATTTTTCCACCTTTATCACTTCTACTCTCCTCTTTTCTCCCCTTTCCCTAACCATCACCTCTCCTCCCACCCTTATCCTAGCAACCACCAAATAGTGATCCGATATCCCCATCCCCGCCCCTCTAAATACATTTACATCTAGTAATCTGCCTCTATCCTTCCCATTTACACATCTAATACCGCCCTCCCCCCCGTTATATCACTCTTCCATGTATACTTATGATTTTCACTCTTTTTGAACCACGTATTCCCCACTATCATTCTTCTTTCAACACACAACTCTAGCAGACTTTCTCCATTAACATTCTTCTCCCCTACTAAATGGTCCTATTATTCTTCCCACCCCCTCCCTTCCCACTCATGCATTCAAATCTCTCAATAGACAAATTTTATCATTAACCCGAAACTTTCCCAGCACTCATTCAACTCATTCCAAAATCTTTCTCTCTCCTCTCCCTCGCTCCATTCACTGGTGCATATGCACATATAAAAACCACATTTCCCAATTTCACTTTTACCCACATTATCCTCAATTCACCTGGCTGCACAACCTTACCTTATCCACCTCTTTCCTCATAACTATTCTTACCCCTTCCTCACTCTCTCTTTCACCCCTGATATCATACCCTTATATTACCAAAATCCATCTCCCTCTTTCCCTTCAGCTTGGTTTCATTAACCCTAGCACATCCAACCTTTTTTCTTCAAACTTTAACCCCACTTCCTTCCTCTTCAAATCCTCGTTTACCCCTCTCACGTTCCTACATTCCACCCTAATTACCTCTCTCCTCCCCATCTTTTCCCTACTTCTATATATAACTCACTCAGGCTGCACGCTTAGTGGGACTCCCCACCTTAGGCACTTCCCAACACCTAAGGCCACCACCACGCTAATAAATCTTTATATTTTTGTATATATATGTATATAGCTGTGTATGTATATATATGTATGTATGTAATAATAATAATATGTATGTATATATATGTAATATGTATATATATATATACTATATATGTCATAATAACTCATAAGACAAAGTACATGATAGATATGTAATAATAATAATAATATGTAATATGTAATAATAATAATAATATTAATAATAATATAATAATAATAATATGTAATAATAATAATAATAATAATAATATGTAATAACTGTAATAATAATATAACAATAATAATAATATGTAATAATAATGTATGCTAATAATATAATAATAATAATATCAATAATAATAATATGTGTGTATATGATGTAATATGTAATATATATATAATAATAATATCATATAATATGTATATATAATATATATACAATAATAATAATATGTAATAATATATATAATAATAATAATAATAATTAATAATGTATATGTATATGTATATTATGATCAGTAATACAGTTAACATTATAGTTGAGCTTAGTTGTAGATAATAATAATAATATTATGTAATAATATGTAATAATAATAGTAATATATATGTATAATAATATATATATATATATATATATATATAATAATAACAATAATAATAATAATAATATGTAATAATAATATAATAATATAATATAATAATATATTTATAATATATATAATAATATAATAATAATAATAATAATAATAATAATAATATATATGTATATATGTATATATAATAATAATAATGTAATATAATAATAATAATAATATATATGTAATAATGTGTAATAATAATAATATCAATATAATAATAATAATATCAAATATATATGTAATAATAATAATATATAACCTTTATATATATATATAATAATATGTAATATGTATGTAATAATAATAATATGTAATAATATAATAATAATATGTTAAGTATGTAATATGTAAGTTTCACGAGCAGAAGGATGTCTAATTCGTAGCTTGCTAGACCTTGTCACAATAATATATATATGTGAATAGATAACAATGTATATAATTGTAATATATGTAATAGATAATAATATAATAA
>JABUQX010026644.1:7500-15000 GCA_015478945.1 Trachelipus rathkii | reverse complement strand
AATAATATGTATAATATATAATATGAAGTAATAATAATATGTAATAATAATATAATAATATAATATATATATATATATAATAATATAATAATATTAATAATAATATAATAATAATAATGTATGTAATAATAATAATAATAATAACCAATAATATGTATAATAACAATAATAATATGTATGTATGTAATATGTGTATCATGTATATGATTTAGTAATGTAATGTAATAATAATAATATAGCTATGTGTATATATGTATAATGTAACAATATATATAATATATATAATATTAATGTAATATAATATATAATAATAATAATAATATATATATATATGTTTAATTTATGTAATAATATAATAATAATATCAACAGCAATATAATATAATAATAATAATAATATGTATATATATAATAATAATAATAGCCAATAATGTAATATGTATGTATGTATATGTAATAATAATAATAATAATAATAGCAATAATAATAATAATATGAAATAATAATAATAACAATAATAATAATAATGTATATGTATGTGTATTAATATAATAATAATATAATAACAATAACAATAATAATAGTAATAATGACAACAACAATAATAATAATAATAATATATGTAATAATGTTGATTAATAATAATAGTAATAGTAATATATATGTATATAATAATATATTTATGTAATAATATATAATAATAATATATGTATAATAATAATATAATAATATATGTAATAATATATAATAATAATATATATATATATAATAATAATAATATAATATATAATATATATATGCTCTATGATGATAGTTATAACATGTTGGTATATGTTTATATATGTGTATAATATTTATATATCTTAATATATGTAATAATAATAATAATAATAATAATAATAATAATAATAATATATGTAATATAATATAATAACCAATAATAACCAATAATAATAATATTGTAGCCAATAATATAATATATATATATATGTGTATGTATAATATATGTATATATGTAACAATAACAGCCAATAACAACAGCAATATGTGTATGTATCAATGTAATATATTGTAGCAATGTAGTAATGTAACAATTGTAACAATGTAGCAATGTAACAATGTAATAATATCTTGTAATACACCCTTAAATTAAATTAAATAAATTTAGATTTAGTTACTGGTGAATAAGTAGTGAATGTATGGGTGTATGAAGTTATAGGTGATGGTGTTGGGAATGATTGTGTGAAGTTGCTGGTCAAAGTGCATGGAGTGTGTGTCTGTGAAGTTGCTGTTCAAAATTTAAGGAATGTGTGGGAGTGTGAAATTACTGGTGAAGGTGTAGAGAATATGTTGATGTTTGAAATGCCTGATTACAGTGAATAAAATGTCTGTGTCTGGATGAATTTATTAAGGAAAGTGTAGAGAATGTGTGGGTGTAAGAAATTACGATTGAAAGTTTAAAGAGCGTGTTGGTTTGTGCATTTACAGTTGAAATTATAAGGAATATGTGTGTGAAGTTACTGGTGAAATGTAAAGAATGTGTGTGAAGTAACTAGTAAATTGTAGAGGATGTGTTGGTGTAAGAAATTACGGTTAAAAGTGCAAAGAGCGTGCTGATGTTTGTATTTATAGTAGAAATTACAAAGAATGTGTGTGAAGTTACTAGTGAAAGTGTAGAGAATGTGTATGTGAAGTAACTAGTAAATTGTAGAGAATGTGTGGGTATGTGAAATAACTGGTTATGGTGTAGAGAATGTAAGGATGTGTGAAAATAATAGTGGATGTTTAAAATCATTGATGAAAGTATATATAACCATCTATGTTATATGAAATTAGAAATGAAAGAGAAAAAGGGAACAAGGTTGAAGATCTAAAGTACAATGTGGGCAATGGACAATCCTTAGAGCGTGTTAGGCTTGTGAAAAGATTGTAATATGTAGGAATGTAAAGTATTAGAGCGTTCTTAATTGTTTGAAGAAAGAAGGGTAACAGCTGAGGATAGATAAATAAAAGTAAGTGTGGGATGGTTTGGTTCATGTTGGGAAAGGAATGGATGATAGTAGTTGGTTAAGCCGAAGGGGTTATAGTAGTGAGTGTGCTGGAGATCGACCGGCTTGAGAAACCGAAGAAAAAGTGGATCTAGTCAGTAAAGTGAGTTTGGTGGAGGCGAGAAGAAAGGTGCATAATAGGAGTGAATGGCGGAGTTTTGCAAGGGTGTATGGTTGTGGCCCACCTGGGCCAAGGGATGAACCCCACACTGACGAGATACCAAATGGGGGTCGCGTCAGTCCCGTGTGAAGGCCTCATAGGGTAGTGAATTTCTGACTCGACGAGTCACTTAGTAGGTATAAAGGTAAGGCTGGGCTTTTCTTTCTCGACTTGTCGTCATAATTCCTTGCTATTAACGTTTTTCTGTTTAATTGCATGTTCTTACTGAATCTGCTTAAGGCAGCAACTTTACTGCATCTGTAAGGTAGACATAGTTATATAATTTTTTACTTTGCAAATAAATTGAAACTAGAAACTGCTTTTCACAATTAATTTCTATGAAACAAAATTTATCATTTAAAGCCTCGTTTACAGCAGTTTGAATTGATAAAGTACAATACATGGTTTTTAATGAGAACATTTTTATGTGGTAATTAGTCACATTTGACCACTTGAAACTACTGAGCTTACCTAGTCTCGAATTTAGTAGAGGAAAAAAAAATCTTATTACGGATTGATACCAGTACATATCAGAAGTTAAGATAAAGCAAACCACCACTTCCGGAATATAAATTTTGCACTTAATGTTCTTAAATAAATTTAAAATCATTTTATATAGCTGTAATGAAAGACCAAGCTACTGAAAGTAAGACCCTCGGCAATTTTTTTCAGTACATAATTGTTTCCAAAGAATTTATAAAATTCTATTTAACATTCTTCAGCAATATATTATAAATATCTTACTAGAAAATTAATAAAAGAAAAAAGTATAAAAATATATTTAGTAAATTCTATATTTCATATATTTCAAATTAAATATATATATATTTTTTAAATAAAGTTCTTTTTCCTCCAGACAACGGGCAAAAATTCTTCGTCACTCGATTCCTCATTGTCCGTTTCCTCAACTTTTGACTTTCTCTCTCAAAGTTCTTTGCTTAACTTGATCTAACCAACCTTTCTGTAACTTTCAACTTATTCTCGTCATTTACCCCTTCGTTCACACCACATAACTCTCTAATATGTTCATGTTCATTTTATTCTATATATATAGTATATTATTTACGGTATATATATAATAATATATGATATATAGTATATATATATGATTATATATATATATATATTTGTTTATATCTTGATGTAATTCTATATATTATATATAGTAATGTATTTAATATATATATATATATATAATATATATATATATGATTATATATAAGTATATATATATATATATAATAATAATATATAGCTATATATAAGTATATATTATATATGCTATTATATATAATATATATAAATATCTTATATATATTATATAATATATAATATTATATTATATATATATATATATATACTATTATATATATATATATATATTATTTATATATATATAATCTATATATATATATTTATATTATATATATATATATATATATCTATATATATATAATATATATATATATAGTATATATTATATATATATATATATTATATATATATATATATATATATATATAATAATATATATATATATATTAATTATATATTATAATATATATTATATATATATATAAGTATATATAGTATCTATATATATTATTATATATATATATTATATATATATCATATATCTATATATATATATATATAGTATATATATATATATAAATATATATATATATATATTATTTATTATAATTAATATATGTATATGCTTTTTAGTAGAATATATATATTATTATATACTTATATAATAGTATATGGGAAAGTTTCTAATATTTGAGATCAGTTCTATTTTCTGTGAAAAAATTTTCTAAGTCAAAAAATTTCTAAGTTCAGAAAAGTTAAGTTAAGTTTGTTTAAGAAAAGTCTTTAGCGGCAAGCTTCTATTCTAGAAGCTTGCCACTAAGGAATTTTCTTAAAAAAACTAACTAAGCTTAACTTTTCTGAACTTAGAAATTTTTTTGAACTTAGAAAAATTTTTCGAAAATATGCACTGATTCAACATATATAATAATACCGTATATTTATAATATTATTAGTTATATATATAATATATATATATATATATTATATATAATATATAATATAGTATATAGTATATATATATATAGTAATAATATATATAATATAATATTATATTATGTAAATATATATATATATGATATATATTTATATATTATTTGTATTTATATATATTATTGTAATATTATATATAGCTTATATATATTGTTATAATTTAGTGAGAGTGAGGGATAATAGTAGTAGTATGAGGAGTATTATATATATATATATATAGGGTTGGTATTCATAGTATATGTGATTAGTATTTATATTAGGTATATATATAGTAATATATGATATTTAATAGATTAGTAGTGATGTTTTTTTGAGGTTATATTATATGGTACGTATAATTAGGTAGTATATATTATAGTATAAAAAATTTTTCACCTCTAAGATTTGATATTTATTATCTGTTGATTATTAATCCTCAAATGAAATGTGATGATTTTTTTTTTGTTATTTAAATTATGCAGTACATACATTATTGTTATAAATTTTTGTTTCATAAGGTTGAATAATTTGCATCAAATATATGCCATTGTACTGCTTTATATTGAATTTTCAGGATTTTTTTTATAAAAAAGATCAATTGTTATAATTATTTTCCTTTTCAGGCTGGTGTCTATCATTTGGCATTAAAGGTATTCGTTGTTTTTATGGAATTTTTGGCTACTAACAAGAAACCAAAGAACAAAAATAGTTATTAAGCCTTTCCAAAAAGGTTATATATATATACTTTATATATATATATATATATATATAATATATATTATTATATATATATACTATATAATATATAATATATAATATATATATATATATTATATATATAATATATATATATATATATATTATATATATATCTATAAATGTAAAAAAATAAGTTCTAATATGTATATCCAATATACTATAATATTAAAATAGAGAATATATATATATATAGTAAACCGGTATAAATATATATATATATATATATATAGTATATAATTTATATCTATATATATATATATATAGCTAGCTAGTACATAGATATCAAATTATTGATATTCATATTAATTAATTCATGATGAATTGTAATTAGAATGGGAATTTTTGTTAGAACAGAATCAGAAATTATTTTGGCATAGTAAGATGAATAAGAAGCAGCATTAAGAATTGGAAAAATCAGTAAATTTTATTTAAATCAGAATCAGCATTGGAAATTTTAGGATCTCTCAATCAGATTTAAAATCTGAAATTATTTTGGCCTAATCCCATCACTAATATAAAGTCTATACTGATTACCTACTTTTAAAATCTGTATCCGAATTTGTTACTTTGCTATAAAAATTTTGATTAAGATATAAAGGGTTAAAGAATTGTATACAAACTAATAAAACTTCAAATACAAAACTTACATTAATAAACCTAAATGTATATTGAAAAGTTTAACTGGTATCACCTCATCGATTTTAGAAAATTATATACTACCATAACTGATTTTAGATTGCAAGATTTGTAGTAGTCTTAAACTTTAAAATTTATTATGAAATTTTAGATTTTTTATTTTCATAATTATTGTGTTTATAAAGCACTTGTCTTCTTTTCTTTATTTTATATTATTATAATGTGTTTATACAGTTTCTTCTTTGGACCCATCAAATAGAGGAATTTCTGCAGGTGGTCCTTTCTCTGCAGTTACTCCATCAATGTGGCCACAAGATATTCTCGTAAAGTTGTCAGAACAAGATGATAACAGCGATCCCAACCATCAACCAGATTATAGGTATTATTTTGTAAATAGTATCACTCATTCTGGAATCTGGATACTGATTTTCATAAAGGAAAAAAAAATTCAATTTAAACACTTTTTTTGAAATTTTAGGTTTGACGAATTTGGATTTAGGGTAGAAGAAGAAGATGGCCCAGAGCAAAGTAGTACAAAGCTATTAAGTCAACCTTTTACTGAAGATCCATTACATAGGTTAGCAGCTTTGCAAAATGAAATTTAAAATTGAGCTATTTTTCTTGTTTTAGGATTATTGCAGTAAAGTTTATATATTTTATGTCAGACTGAAATGGATTGCTTACCTTGAGTTCAGTCATTCAGAAGAAGTTGGAGAACTGACTTGGGATCATGTAGATGTAACTCTTCCCAGAACCGAAAAGCTTCGATCAATGGTTAAGAAAGGGATTCCACATTCATTACGCACTCATTTATGGATGAGACTATCAGGTTATTCATGTTGAATTTGTTGTATTTAATATTTTATTATTTCAGTATTTTCTCCGACGCGAAATCGTAATTATATTTAAATATTTCTTTATTTAAACTAAGGAATTAAATTAGATACGTACATTTAATCCTAATACTATTATAGATCTATTTTTCATTATTGTTGTTCATCCTCAGACTCAAATTTCGGCTATTGTTCTACGTTATTGAGTTTTGAACTTCAGATTAGTTGATGTGTTATAGTCTTCCATACGCTCAATAGTGAGCGAGTGGGTTATTAGGTGGTGTGTGTGTGTGTCTATGCGTAACTTTTTGTCCAATCGGTCTATGTCTGTTTGCTCATATTCTCTTCTCCCTCTCTTTAACATTACCTATTATCTGTATATATAATATATAAATATTATATTAATTAAATATATATATTAATATTAATATTAATATTAAAGTTATAATATTATATATATATATATATATATATATATATATATTAATAATTATATAATATATAATATAATATATATATAAATTAATATAATTTTAATAATAATTTATATATATATTAATATAATATATATATATATTTATATAATTAATATTATATATTAAATATAAATATATAATATATATAATAAATATAATATATTGAAAGTATAGTATATAAGTATATTATTACTATAGTTTAGATGAGATGGATAATGTATAGTTAAATATTGAAATAAAGTATCTATATATGAATCTTTGGAAGATAAACTGCGACTTAATTTTTTGATGTTCGATAAAGTATCATTACTTATTCTACACGTTGTATCCGATAGCAATCTAAATTAGCGCCGAGTATTTACCAACGCCACTTACAATATATTTGGATTTCACAAATTAATCTGGACAATAACAATTATTAACCGATGACCAAGAGATAGACTTCCCCTTTAAATTCTTATAGGGCATTTGATGCGTGAATTACTTCACCAAAAAAGCTGTACACAACAATTATACATCTTAATC
>JABUQX010026644.1:0-2500 GCA_015478945.1 Trachelipus rathkii | reverse complement strand
GAGAAGAGGAAACAAAAGTCTCGCAGTCCAAAACAGAAAAATTCCAGTTTCTTTGAGGCCGCCCTAGCAACCGTTGTAATGTGAGGTTTTCCAGGACATTTTTTGTTTATGTTAAGGCCGAAGGAATGCTTATATTGCTAACAGGAAAGAGAGGACGAGAGAACGTTGAAGAGATCAGGTAAAGTTAGAAGGTTTCTTAGAAGGGGAGATTTTGTAGATTTTGGGTTTTTAAAGAATTGAATTTCACAGAGGTTGAGACGACCCCACCGGCAAATTCCTATCCAGAAATCAGCGAGATAGAAATCGGAAATATGCGAGAGGAAATTCTAGAGAAAAGAGTGGGAGCCAGAAATTGAAATGAGTTGAAGAATGAGAGGGTCGAGTTCCATGGCTAACCGGAGAGGTGGATTAGAAGTTAGATCGTGCAGGTTGAAGAAGATCATTATGAAAAGTAGAAAAAGTAGGAAATAACACAGAACCCTGAGGAACACCAACCACTATTTAAAGAAGAAGAAGTCCGCCCATCAACAACAGTCCGATATTGAGTGATTTTGAAAGAAACTAGACATAAGTAACCAAAGAGAGGAGGAAAACCCAAAGGAGGGGGAGCTGGAGAGAAAGTGACGCGTGTCAATAACCCGGTCAAATGCCTTTGGGATTGTCAAGCACCACCACACGCAAGTCCTCTCCGTAATTCCTGAAGGGTGGAAACCATAAAATCAAGTTTAGATTAGAAAAGTATAATCGCCAGTAGACCTCGAGCTCCGAAAGCCCGTACTGGCGATCGGGAAAGAAGGGAATGTAAGAACTCATCAGATGATCTAAGAAATGAGAAGTTGAGAAACGGGTTTCCAAGAGATTCTTAGATAGAATAACAGTGAGAGCTATGGGGCGATAGTTTGAAGGATCAGAGCGCTGTCCGTTATTTGTCCGACAGGTTTGACAGTGTCGTTGCTTGCCAAGCACTGATGGAAAAGTAAGTTAGTTATTGAGCACCTAGAAATGAAATAATTAAGTGGAGGAATTAGTTGAAAAACGAAGTGACTGGGTCACGACACGAAGAGCACACTGCCATCAAAACTCGGGGAGGATGCCATCCGGGCCATCCGCGCCTTCCTAACGTTTTCACAGATTTCAGGTAGGCCCATGCACCCAACAAAATGGTGTATCACAGGCAATGTCATGAGGACAACCTGAGAGAGATAAGGGAGGAGGAGGCAGGAGGAGGGGAGGTGGAGGAGGATGGTAAGTGCCAGAATAGTACTAAGGGTTGAGTTTAGAGGAAATAGGAGGCTTGAAGGATTTTTCCTTTTCAGTTGGAGAATTAGCAACAAACCAACAGATCGATAAGAAGGAGGAAAGAACAGGATTTACAGAAGTTGTCAAGAGATGTTTTTGGCAAGAGGGGAGAAAGATTTGTCAGTAGGAAGAATCAGGAGGGTTAGCGTTGCACTTTCGTTTGAATGAAAGCCCGCTTTGCTCAACGAAGAGTATCCCTGCAAGAATTTCTAGCAGAATAAAATTTAGGAAAAGTGATAGAAGAACGAGAGATGTTTTTTTTTTTTTTTTTTTTTTTTCCACCCCCCGAACGAACTGTCTCTAGCCGGAATGACCAGAGAGCAAGCACGGTCGAACCATGGTTTATGAAGAGAGAAAGATTTAGTCGAAGAAGGAAAATGAACTGCTCATACCATCTTTAAGGCTACCACAACGTATGTAACAGCTCCCATCTTAGTCCGGGGGAGAGGTGGGTTGCAGAAGCCGAAGCGGACCAGAGTCCAAAGCAGTCATTAAAATTATAGCTAGCGTAGAAGCGAAGCAAGGCCCCACAATCGGCCCGATCAAAGTGCCCGAAAAAATACATATAAGTATATACATATATATATAATATATATATATATATATATATTATATATAATATATATAATTATATATCATATATATATATAATAAATATAATATTAATTATATATATAATATTATATATATAATAAATAATATATATATAATGATAGTATATATATATATATATATATATTATATATATATAATCTCCAGAAAGTTGAAATTCAATTACAAGATTATTAATTATTGGCAATGATCAAGGAGGCCAATAAAATATTTAATTTTATATGCAATTTAATCCAAAATGTAGAGAAACATCCGACATCCTCATTTTTCAAAAGAGGATGTGGATGCGGATGCGGATGTGCCGTTAAGTGAGAATGCGGATGCGGATGCGGATGTTCAATTTAGGTGCGGATGTTCCGCAAGTGCGGATGCGGATGCGGATATTCGTTGATTGCAATTATATAATAATATTATACTATTTTATATATATATTATATATATGATATATATATTATAAAATAATAATATATATATATATATATATATATATATATATATATATATATATATATATATATATATATTCCATGAATCCCATCAGCCTCCCCCCTCGGCTCCTTATAGGACTGGAGGTGGGGAATGTGCATCC
>JABUQX010026643.1:12500-22281 GCA_015478945.1 Trachelipus rathkii | reverse complement strand
CGATTCTCTTCCAACACTATTCCCGGTAAATTCACGTTCAGACGCCTTAAAGTCGAAAAGGTTCTTTCTATTGTTGCGGTGGATACAGGCAAAACTGCTAAGATATTCAGGAGAGTAGTTAATGTTAGGAAACCTCCTCTTGTCACCCTTAGCCAAAGCACCGATCGCGCAATTTTTGTTTTTTCATTTTCTAACGCCATTTTAACGCTGCCAGATACAACCACTCTCTTTAGGTGTATCCTCGTGTGGGTATGGAAGTCGTCTTTATAAAAGAGGATGCTTTTTTTCAATATATTATAAGGTACATTGCACTTTTGTAAAATATTAACTGAAGTGAAATTGATAGTGGTTTCAGTGCCGAGAGAAATCGATCAGTTCAACCGAAGAAATCAGGATTCAATCATAAACGGAATAAAAAAATCGAGATGCTGGAGAAGGTAATATGATTCGGGATCTGCTCGCTAGGCCACATTACACAACGATGTTTCTGGAACTTCGTAGTTCTCGGAATTGTTACTTCAATACCTAAGCTGTCGCATACATTTTTAGCTTGTGTAATTATGGTTTTAAACTCTGTGTCTGCATTTTGTGACTATCTTTTTCGAGAAGTTGAATAAAGCTTTTACTAAGTTTATTGCACTGACAATGTCCAAATGGACCACTCTGTAACTGTTTTGACAAGGTGTAGGTTATTCCAAGAAATTTACCTAAAACGTATAATGTTATTATAAAATTCTAATTACTGATTAAATTTAACAGCGAAGTAGCTTTCTATGATAATTCACCAGGTCATACTTTTATTTCTTCCAATGACGCAAGTATTGGCTCAAGAGTCTCTTTTAAAAAGGAAATTCTCGCTACATGCCGTTCACACCATCTGGGTCTCGCACATCTTTCTGATCCTCTTGTTTATTTTGGTTACTTTAGAAAAAAAACTCTTTTACTTTTATCTTCCAGAGTTTTGTTGCGCTTCGGACTCAGAGGTCGAAAAAAGTTGCATATGTCAGAGATAATTCCTAAGACGTTTTCGAATTGCCTGAATTATAGAAAGTCTGAGAGACATAAATTTAAACATGTGCTACACAATGTGTGGATATAGAGCTTTAGAATACTCATTCCGAATGACAGATTGCACTCCTCGGAATTCGCCTCTCATGGAAGAGGCTCCATCATATCCTTGGCCTCTTAAATTTTCTAGATAGCCGAGCCTCTCCAAAATTAAATTTGCCAATGCTTTCCCTGAGATATCATAAACCGGAACAAATGATAAAAAATCCTTTCTTAAAGTAAAAGGAGTATCACCTCCATAACCAACCAATCATTGTACCATACACAAGTGAAAACTGTTCTGTTTTGGAAATATCCATTGTTTCATCAGCTAATTACTGAAAAAATTTATTTATTAACTTTTTCCACTATTTTCCCTTTGTATAAGCTGACTAAATGACTGGATTATTATTTCATTCTGTATCATCAGACTCGTATACATTGAATTTTTGGACGATAGAAGTAAGTGGTCTTCAAAACCTGATTCACCTCCATTGCTCGAAACCTAAGAGGCTTTCTAAAAATTTCCGTTCATTTTTCAGCTGGAGTGATAATTCAATACGTCTAGAGTCACTTGAGCCCATAATGCAAGACCTTGCTGGCACATAAACGTTTAGTTTCAATTATTGGTACAAGTTTTTTCTTATTTTTTCTTTTTTTTTCCCACACATTTTCTTATTTTGAGTGTGTCCAGTTGTTTGTCTATTCTTTCGATTTTTTTCTGAATAAGGGAGCTTCAATATTATCTTATATTTCCATATATACATATATATATATATTATTATATATATATTATATATATATATATATATATATATATATATTCTATATACTATATATAATATATAATAGTAATATATATATATATATATATATATATATATATATATATATACTATATATATATATAATATATATATATATATATATATATATATATATATATATATGTATATAATATTATATAATATATATATATATTATATATATATATATATATATATATATATATATATATATAATATATATATATTATATACTATATATGATCATATATATATATATATATTATATATATATATATATAATATATATATATATTATATATATATATATATAGTATAATATATATATATTATATATTATATATATATATATATATATATATTAATATATTATAATATATATAATACTATAATATATTTTGTCAGTTTGTTTTCTGCTGAAAAAATTGCAGTCGATAATTTCGGGGGGGGCTGCAGCCCCCCCAGCCCCCCCCCTGGCTACGCCCCTGATCTCCAAATATATTTAATATTTATGTATCTATAATATTATACTATTATATATATATAATATTATATTATAATATAATATATATATATATATATTTAGGGATGCCCGATATCTAAAAATATCGATAAATCGATTTATCGATATTTTTTAAAAACATATTCATATCGCCTTCATATTATCGGCAGAAAAATACGATATTCGAATATATCGATATTTCGATAAATTACTAATCCGAGTATAATTTGATATATATCCAATATATATAATATTGTTATATATATATTTTATTAAATATTATACACTATATATATATATATATAATATATATATAATATATATATATATATATTATATATATATATATATATATATATATTATATATATATATATATCTTTTTATATAATATATAATATTATAGCTCCAGGTTAGGCGACTCACATAGTTAAAAACAACGAAAGCTACACTAAAATTGAATACTTTTTTGGAATCAAGGGCAAATTTCAGTTATGAAAAGTACAAAATAAATAAACTAACAAAATAAAAAAAAAAAATAACAAAGTTTTAGGGGATGTACGATGTTTTTTTTTTATTTTCATTACGGCAGAATAGATGTTCTTTAACAGATTATTTGCATTCTTTAAACAATGAGCAGATGTAGGTATTTTTACAGTTACCGGTTTAATACTAACCTAATATATATATATATATATATATATTATATATATAGTATATATTATATATATTATTATATATATATATATATATATATATTATATATATAATATATATTATATTATATATTTATATATATTATATATTACATTAATATATATATATATTTATATATATATTAATATATTATATATATATATATTATATATATATATATATATAGAGGAGAGAGAAGTGTGAGATTTGGGTAGAGGCGAGAAGAAAGGTCTATAACAGGAGTGATGGCAGGGATTTGTGAGGGGGTATAGTTGTGCGCCACTGGGCCAAGGGAACCCTTACATTGACGATCTACCATAGTGTGGGTCCATCGCTGTCCCATGAAGCTCTAGGGTGGAATTTTCTGACTGCGATGAGTTCTCGCTAATAATGGCTAACTGGGGGGCGGTTAAGGCTGGGCTTTTTTTTCGACTACTATGTCATGTTCTCTTACTGCTTTTCTTTTCCGCATGCTCGTCACGCACCTAACTCCCATTCTTGGGAAAATAAAGAAGATGAAAAAAGAAAGAAAATATATATCATATATATATATATATATATATAATATATATATATATATATATATATATATATATATATATATATATATATATATATATATATATTATATATATATATATTACATATATATATAGAGAAGAGAGAGAGAGAGAGAGAGAGAGAGTAAAAAAATTTATCCGATCTCCCGTTCCGTGTGGCCGTTATGTAAAACTTCCTCATAATATATATAATATTTATATAATATAATATATATAATATATATATATATATAGTATATATATATCTATAATATATTATATATATATATATTACTCACTCACAGAGAGAATAACAATTATATTTAAATAAATTGAAGCAGACGTGATTTACAGCAAGAAAAAGTGGTAGATATGGAAAAAGGATATTCACTCTTCAGGTCTTCCAACTTTCAAGTTTCCACCCAAGAGGTTGAAGACTGAGGTTGTGCTAGAAAGCGTTGATGTTGGATCTTTAGGAAACTGGGAGTGAATTTTTACTTTTTAGTGGACGATAATGAATAAAATTAAATAAGAAAATCGCCTTTCACTAGAAAATATTAAACAATAATCATAAAATCACTTTTTTTTCGTATAAAAATGAAAATAACTATTAAGTATTAATGAAGCTAGGAATCTTCAAAATGATTTCTTATTAAGTACAAAATAAATATTGATTCTAAAAACGAAATTAATTTAAATTGGATGGTAAACAACTGATACTTGGACGATTCTGGAAGTCTGGATCTTTAGAAAATCTAATAAATTTTAGTAATAAAATGAAATAATATTTAAGAAGTTCGAACTGGATGCCAGACGACTTATCATAAAGAAAAGTTGTAGTGGATGTACCACCCAAATACTAACTTTAGTAATATATTTTTTTTATTTTGTAATAGTTAGTCACCACCACTCACGGGCAGAGCCCTATTCAAGGAGGGGGTGTTACACGTCTCAAAAGCTCACCAACTAATGCAAATTACGCAGATTAGCACAGACGCAAGCTTTGAAGAGAGGGAGATTAAATTCAGCAGGGAAAACAGAATATGGAAGAGAATTCCACAGAACATTGGGTGGCAGGAAAGATGGAAGCACCGCCAAAGCGTACTGCATAGAGATTTAAATAACAGATAATATACCACACAAAACTCATGCGCAGAATAGCGTATGCGGCTGTGCATACCGTCGCGGGCGCGGTAAATGCTGCGTCCTGGTAGAGTCTACGTGTGCCGCGATGCTCTCCGCGGTATACTCTCGTTCCGAGCCATAGCCTGGCCGCTGCATTCTCTGGCCATACGTCCTACTCAACAGGTACCTATAGAAAGAGATTCAACAGCACCAACCATCGCGCCGCAAGATAGAGGGTTCAGTGAATGGAAGTACCCGGAATCAGGTTTATAAGCTCCAATTATATATTGCCCGATTAGTGCCCGTCCAAAAAAGCGGGGTGAAACCAGAGCCCCCTCCAGATTATGAGAGCAGTACTCCATTACAAGGGCGGAATGAGGCCCTGTATAGCTGGAGTAAAACTGAGAAGAGAAAAAAAAGTCTAGCAGTCTAAACAGAATTCCACAGTTTTCTTTTGAGGCCCGCCCTGCAACCGTTGTGATGTGAGGTTTCAAGGACATTTTTTTGTTTAATGTTAAGGCCGAGGATGTTTAATTTGCAAACAGGAGAGACGAGAGAACCATCGAAAGAGCATAGAAAAGTTATATAGTGCCTTTGAGAGGGAACTTTGTAGAAATTGAGTTTTTTAAAGAAATTAAAATTTCACAAGGCTTGAGACGACCCCAGCCCGGAAAATTCTATCAGATCTGCGAGAATAGAATCGAAAAGATTAAGACGAAGAGGCAATTTCTAGAAGTAAAAGAAAGGAGCAGAATGGAAATGAGTTGAAAGAATAAGGGCGCTCGAGTCATCGGGCATACGAGTCGGGGAATAGAGTTAGATGTGAGGTGAGAAGATCACTTAATGAAAAGTAAGAATAAATAGGAGATGGGGACAAGAAACCCTGAAGAACACACAATTACAGGAAACGGAAGCAAAAGTCGCCCGTCAACAACAGCCGTTATTGCCATCTGGGTGAAAATTAGACAAAAGTAAGTAATGAGAGGGAGGGAACTCAAAAGAAGGGAAGCTTGGAGAGCAAACAAAACATGCCATACCCGGTCAAAATGCTTTGGATAGTCAAGCGCACCACGCAAATTTCCCATAGTCCTAAGGGCGGAAAACCATAAATCAGTAAGATGGAAAGTAAATCGCCAGTAGACCTCGAGCGCCGAAAGCCCGTACTGGCGATCGGAAAAAGGGAATGAGATTTCCAGATGATCTAAGAAATGAAGAGTTGAGAAGGGTTTCAAAGATTTTGGATAGAATACAAGTGAGAACTATAGGGCGATAGTTAGAGGATCAGAGCGGCTTCCTTTTTTCGGAATCGGTTTGACATGTGCGTGCTTCCAAAACACTGAGGGCAAAGTTGTTAGTATTGAGACATAGTGAATATAGTTGAAACGAGAGGAGGGGCCAGCACGGAAGCACACACTCCCTCAAAACACGGGGAGGTGAATGCCATCCGGGCCATCCGCCTTCCTAACGTTCATAGATTTCAGGAGCCCATGCACCGATCAAATGTAATCACAGGCAAAGCACTAAGGACACCTGAGAGAGAAGGAGGAGGAGGAGGAATGCCAGAATTCATCCAGCGGTGAGTTAGAGCGAAAATAGGAGAGGCCGACAGAGACTTTGGCCTTTTCAGTTGGAATTCCAGCAACAGAACCATCAGAAGAATAAAGACGGGAGAAAAGCAGATTTACAGAAGTTGGTTAAGATGTTTTTGGCAAGCGCGCCAGAAAGACTTGTCAGTCTCAGGAGAACCAAGCGAGCGTTAGCGATACTTCGTTTGATGACAAGCCCGCTTTTGCTCGCTCGGCATAAGCAATTCATCTCGCATGCGAAACTTCATAGCTGAATGATATCAAAATTATGCAGAGTGATTAGGAGAACGAGATTTTTCCACTCCAATACGCACTGTCTCTAAGGATCAGAGAGTGCGCACGGTCACGTAAAGTAACGATCAGACACCATTGGATAAAAGTGCATTTGAGGAGATGAAAGATTTAGTCGAAGAAGGAATGAAACCTTGCTCATCCCATTAGTGTACTAGCTCCCACCTGTATCTGGCAGAAGCTGAAGCAGTCACCACAGAGTCAAAGCAGTCATTTCCCAAATTATAAGTATAGACGATAGAAGCAACGCAAGGCACCTCCCAATCGGACCCGATCTCAACGCGCTTGCGCTCAGTTTAAAAACGCGTAGGGCAGGATGGAGCTATTGGAGAGGAAGTTCATATAAAATTAAGAATATAAGGTTGTGGTCAGATTTTACCAATAGGAGCGAAGGTGGTGTATTTATAGAGAGATGGACTAGTGGTGAAACTAGTCAAGTGTGTTCAAGAATTGGTTAGGGAACGATCCGGAACGTGTATGGTGTTCTTTAAGAATCTTAGTCTGCTCACGCTCTCATCTATAAGATGTCGGTTTTTTTAGTTAACTTATATCTAGAGAAACTCAATCGTAATCGCCAGTAGCATGATTGTGTCTTATCGCGGTATCAGTATAACTGTAATATCGCCGACGTCACCAGGGAGTCCATGTTCGACTATGTTACATATTGGATGGTTTCTGCGCACTCGCTTAGTCTTCGCGCACTAGCTTATGACACTGAACACACTTCCACCAGAGCTACACGTATAAGAGAATTCAAGGCTAGTCTCGAGTGACTGCAAAACGTCTTTAATAGTATCAGGAACAAAATAAATAATAAATAAAATAATTTCATGGAAATAAAAGACCACATCTAAACGACTGATAGCATGCAAAAAAAGTTATTTCCTTTCTCTCTTGTTCAGATTTCCATGCTAAACTGTGTAGTTTATCTTTTTAATTTATATAACCATACGCGTTTATATATATATATATTACTATAATCCCATATGTATTTAATGTCATATTAATACTTAGCTATCGTATATATATATATAGAATAGCGCTCTTACTGATACTCTAGTATGAATTATTAAGTCTCTGGTTAGTTATAATTTATATATACTATATAAATATATTATAATATTATATAATTATTACAAAAGCCCAATACTATATTCATTCTAGTGCACCTGCAAAGAAGCTCACTCGCGATCTGATATGCTCGGATAGTTCAATCTAATCCCTTATATACATTTGGAGCAAAGATTGAGATAAATATATATATATGAATACTGTCCGTTTCTGACGAAACTGACGTCGCATTTACAGTAAGATATTTCATTGCTCAACATAACATAGGCAGGGAAGGAAGGCATTTTTTACTAATCCATTCCAAATTTTATTTAAGGTCGGCAATATCACTTAATCACTGAATACTGAAGTGATTAGTGAATACTCAGAAGACAATTTGACTATGGTGGTATGTAGTCATTGTCGAATCCCCCCCTCCCTCCCTATTTTGGTTTTCCCGAAAGACGAAAAAATCTAAAAACACCAATTTTTTCGGTTTTATTTTATACACAACATTGGGGGACGAAACGAGAACCGATTATATGGGGACAAAGATGAGTTTCATCACATTTAGAGGATGTAGAGAGAGGGAGCTATAGATACTTTATTTTTTTCCCGGTGCCTTTAAAAATTGTTTTTTTCTCGCAAGGAATATCGCTTTCGATCATCTATAGGGAATAAAACCACTATCGAAATACTTCTGAATAATATCGACAGAAAATTATCGCCTGTAAAATATCGATATATCGAGCCAAACTGAAATTCTAATACAGCGATTATCGCAGTAATCCGATATTTTTTTGTCTCTGGGCCCATCCCGTTAACATATAGTATATGAAGGCATACTACTAATGACTAGTAAGCGTAATATAAAATACATGCACGTAATTATCATTATATATGTGTGTTAGAATTCCCGTTCCTACTACGCCGTCCTCCTTCCTCCCCTCTGTATACCACTGTATATATATATCGTAAAGTTAGTGTTGACTCCTGCATATAATCATAGTGACTAATGATATAGTAATACTGCTTGATAAGCTATATATTACGGCTTATTATTATTCCTCTATATATATGTGTGATATACTATATTATATACGTAATATATACTTTCAGCCAGGCTTATATAGATTACCTCTCATTGCCGTCATCATGTATTCTTAAGATAATACTTAATGCTAAACTCAGTGATGAAAAATGTCATGGAACTGTGGGTCCCAAAGTTCTGCCCTGGAAATGTAGAAAAAGATATAAAAAAAACAAGAAAAATAAATATACAGTACTGAATTTTATCTCACAAAAATTTACCTCACAGATTGCAGTCAGCTCGAAAAGAATCTATATATATGGTATCTTTTAGGTAAAGTTTCACATAAGAAAATGTTAAAAAGCAAATAGATATATTGTCGAAACAAATTAATAGTAAATATGAATTAGAAGGCTATTTAGAGACCTTTATATATGGTTTTCTCGTTAAAATAAATAGACTTCTATTAAATTTTGCTTTATACGGACACAACATAGGCGGCCTCGCTGTCAGAGGCGCGACGGGGAGCATTGTAGGGGCGGGGACGTCTTTTCCATCCCGTAGGGGAGGGGCGGCAGGAACCCCGCGACACCCAATACCAAAGAGCGGGGGGTTCCGGAACCCTCCCCTGAGTGGAGCAGGGAGAGTGTGTTCCTACCCGTAGTTCCGCGTAAGGCCGAGAGAAGAGCACTCCTCGCACTCGCGCTGCGGAACACCATATTACCCTTGGGCAGGGTCAATAAATCTCTTAGCTCAAGAATATTAAAAAGCCAAAATTTAATAGTAAAGATATATATATTTCGAGATAACAATAAAAGTCTAAATAGGCTCTCTAATTCAACTGATACTAGTAACTTATTAACAATAATTTTTTTTGTGTGTGTTGTTTTTCTTTTACATTTTCTTATTGTTAGGATGGTGTGTTCCAAAAACTCGCTCTTCCCGTTTTTCTGTAGCTATTTGAGAGATTATAATTTTTTTTTTTTATTTTTTTACATTTTTATCCAGGTCCTGGCATACACGCCATTCTCTCATAGCAATGTACCGTTCCTTTACTCTCGCTAGTCCATTAATAGTTTTTAGAGACTCATCATGACTCGGTGCAGTCGT
>JABUQX010026642.1:32500-38759 GCA_015478945.1 Trachelipus rathkii | reverse complement strand
TAGCGGACTAGCTTAAAATATAATATAATTATACTTACTTCTATCAAAGTATTTCACTATATACTGTATATACTTTTGTAAAAGTATGGTTTTATTATACTTTAAGTGGACGATCGATTTTATCCGTGACTAGGGGTTATAATATCGCAAAAACCTACAAAGAATTATCTATTACATCACAGGTAGACTCAACAAAACTTAATTAAACACCTGGTAATATAATCTTAGCTAAAGAAGGGGCGGACTAGTCCTATTCTAAAGTATGTTGATATCTTAAATATTAAGAGACCGATCCTATGATTAAGCTTCACCGAACATGAAATAGTTGAGAAGACTAACACTACCACTCCTCAGAATTTATTCTCCAAATTTTCAATACCAATTGTCGTAATTTAAAGGTGGGGAGCGGCCCCCCCTTTTAGCTGATTTCGGTAATTGCAACAAGTCTACGGCAACCGTTTCTAACGAATATTAGTCGTAAGTAGTTATGGGACAGTTTGCAATCGGGCAGCGATTTCTCAAAAACTATTAGAGGTATCGTCTTGAAATTTTGTATATGGGCTATTGATGAGTTAAACTGATCACAGGCGAGTTTTGGTCCCTAAGTGGGTGCTGGCCCCTTAGAGCCAAGGTCAAATTCGGTCTGAAAACCATGTTAGGCTAAACGTATCGGGCTAAAATTTGGATGTGAGCTATATGATGACTTACGTCCCCGTGAGTCCCCCGTGAGGGGGAGCGCTACCCCCTTAAAAATTAAATTGATCGTAGAAGACTGAAATTTGGGAGGCTGGGTAGAGGAGCCGGAGTCGGAGACGGAGTTGGAGTCGGATTCGCTTGAGTTCAGGACCCGGAGGGGTCCCCGCCTGAAAACAGAAGAAGAAATGCATGGAATGCAAAACAGAGAAAGAAGATGAAAGGAAGAAGGAGGAAGGAAGAAGAATGAGGAAGGAGGAGTATATATGATTCAGAGTCGGCAATTTAATAATGGTGCTGGAGCCGGTGTGTGCCGAGTTAGTAAACATTCGTTTAATAATACAATAAATATCATTACTGTTCACATAACTGCTTCTGTTCAAACATGCACATGTCGTCAATTGCATTGCATCTTGCAAAGATAAACCATTTTTCAAAATGTTGAAGACTGACATTTATATTTTCAAATCTCATTTTCTTTTATAAACGCTAACTAATATAATTTTTTTTTGCTTTTAAATTGAAACATGCATATATTGTTTGCTTTTTTTTACCGTTTTTATTTTAACATCTACACCTCTGCGCTTCCACCCAATCATCTTTAGCCCCATCTTTCCAAATTACTTTCTTTATCTAACACTTTCACCTCTGGGTGCCTAATCATCTCTTTGACCTTTAACCTTCATCTTTAACTCACTCATTTCCCAAACACATCTTCCTCAAACCCTATCTTTCTTTACAAGCCCACTCCTTACACTTACACCTCTGTCTTATCTTTTATCTCATTTTTTAATCTTTTCATCTTCATTTCTTTTTATCTTTTCATCTAAATTTATCTTTCCAACTCATTTCTTTATAAGCCTAATCCTCTTTTTATTTAATTTTTTATTTACTTTTTTTTTTTTATATAAGTTTTATTTTACATTTATACTTTGTGTTTATTTTTTTATTTCTAATTTTTAATTTTATTTTTTAACTTTTTTATTTAAATTTATTTTTTTTTAACTTTATTTTTTATAAGTTTAATTATTTTTATATTTTTTATTTTTTATTTTTATTTTTTTTAAAATTTTTATTTTTTTTTATTTATTTTTTTTTTATTTGCTTTAAACATTTGTTTTTACTAAAAATTATGTTTTTAATTTAAAAAAATTACATTTACATACCTTAAAGCAGTAAATCATTAAATCTTTTTAACAACCTCCTACCCATCCATGATCCATTGATCTATTGATCTATTGATCTATTGATCTATTGATCCATTGATCTATTGATCTATTGATCTATTGATCTATTGATTCAGGTCATATTTTGTATAACATAACACAAAAACTTTTATTTATTTTTTTTATTTGCTTTAAACATTTTGTTTTTACTAAAACATTTTATGCTTTTCATGTTTATAACGTAAAAAATTTGCATTTTACATACCCTAAAGCAGTAAATCAGTAAATCAAACCACCCACCCCACCTTCCCCACCCCATCCATAATCTATTGATCTATTGATCTATTGATTCATGTCCTATTTTGTATAACATAACACAAATAAGTTCTTTGAAAAATTCCTGATAGGAGTTATGGCTCCCAGAGCAAAACACACACACAAACACACACACACACACACACACACACACACACACACACACACACACACACACACACACACACACACACACACACACACACGAATAAACTGCTAACATTATCAAAGTTCCATACTTAACAACAGTAAATAACTAACATTACATACAAAACGTAACCTATTCACGCTTTGTCAAGCATATCTCTAACATATTAACTAAGAATAAATGACAAACACATACATACATACACACACACACACACACGAATAAACTGATAACATTATCAAAGTTTCATACTTAACAACAGTAAGTAACTAACATTACATACAAAACGTAACCTATTCACACTTTTTTAAGCATATCTGTAACATATCAATGTTAATTTTACATTAACATAGTAATATTTAACAAAGATTTATCGTATCCTAACCTAACTATTGTAACGAACTAAGAATAAATGACACACACACACACACACACACACACACACACACACACACACACACACACACACACACACACACACACACACACACACACGACAAAGATAATCCGTTTTCTATTTTTAAAATCTCGTTTTCTTTTTATAAACGTCAACTAAAATAAATTGTTTGCTATTTTATTTTGTAAGTTTCATTTTACATTTAATCTTTTGTGTTTATTTTTTTTTTTCAATTTAATTTTTAATTTATTTTCAAATTTTTATTATTTTTTTATTAATTTTTTTAATTTATTTGCTTAAAACATTTTGTTTTTACCAAAATTTTTATGCTTTTCATGTTTATAACGTAAAAAATTTGCCTCTTTACACACCCAAAGCAGTAAATCAGTAAATCAAACCACCCTCCCCCTCCACCCCACCTACTCCTCCATCCTGTGATCTATTGATTAGAGTCACATTTCGAGTATAATTTTGGATAAACATAACATAAAATCAAGTTCTTTATACACTGATCAACGAATATATGCTAACGTAACAAAGTTTTCACACTAATAACGCTAACATAGTATAACCTGAACTAAAAATATAAAGTACAACGACAAACCTAACATACCTTAAGCACGAATAAACTGTTAACATTAACAAAGTTCCACACTTAACAACAGTAAAGTAACTAACATAGCATACAAAAACGTAACCTATTCACACTTTTTCTCATACGCATATCTTTAACATATCAATGTTAATTTTATATTAACATAGTAATATTTATCAAAGATTTATCATATCCTAACCTAACTATTGTAATGAACTAAGAATAAATGACACATACACACACATACACAGGAATATATGCTAACGTAACAAAGTTTTCACATTAATAAAGCTAACATAGCATCACCTGAACTAAGAATATAATGTACAACGACAAACCTAACATACCTTAAGCACGAATAAACAGCTAACATTAACAAATTTCCATACTTAACAGCAGTAAAGTAACTAACATAGCATACAAAAACGTAACCTATTCACACTTTTTCATGCATGTCTTTAACATATCAATGTTAATTTTACATTAACATAGTAATATTTAACAAAGATTTATCGTATCCTAACTTAACTATTGTAATGAACTAAGAATAAATCACACACCCACACACGCACATACACAAGCACACACACACACACACACACATGCACATACACAAACACACAGAGGAATATTTGCCAACGTAACAAAGTTTTCACATTAATAAAGCTAACATAGCATCACCTGAACTAAGAATATAATGTACAACAACAAACCTAACATACCTTAAGCACGAATAAACAGCTAACATTAGCAAATTTCCATACTTAACAGCAGTAAAGTAACTAACATAGCATACAGAACGTAACTTATTCACACTTTTTGGTGCATGTCTTGAACATATCAATGTTAATTTTACATTAACATAGTAATATTTAACAAATATTTATCGTATCCTAACTTAACTATTGTAATAAACTAAGAATAAATGCCACAGACACACACACACACACATACACGCACACACAGAGACACACAAACACACGAATATATGCTAACGTAACAATGTTTTCACATTAATAAAGCCAACATAGCAACACCTGAACTAAGAATATAATATACAACGACAAAATTAACATACCTTAAGCACGAATAAACTGCTTACGTTAGCAAAGTTCCCTACTTAACAACAGTAAGTAGCTAACATTACATACAAACGTAACCTATTCATACCTTTTCAAGCATATCTGTAACATATCAATGCTAATTTTGCATTAACATGGTAATATTTAGCAAAAAGTTATCATAACCCTGTCTAATTATCATACTGACTAACGAATAAATGCTAACGTACCAAAGTTTTTCACATTAACATAGTAATATTTAACAAAAATTCATCATAACCATACCTAACTATCATAATCCTCAATGAATATTTGCAGTAGTGAATGGTATTATAAAAACATCATTGCCAATATTAACACTCTAACGCTTTCGGAGGTAACTGGAAATATTTTTAGCCTACCCTATTTTAGGCCCCGCTCCCTTTTAGAAAATATCAATTCAAAACTGGTAGATTTGGCAGAAGCGCATCATACAGAAGCGATTTGATAGCACTGTAAGCACTGTAAGCACTGTAAGCACTACTTGGAGATCACCCTAGAGAGATGCATGAAGACCCATCTCGGGGTACCCCGAAGGGGGGTGTAAGCGGCAAAGGCGCAGCCCTTTGGGCTGTGCCCTTATGTAACCAAGCAAACAATATATGCATGTTTCAATTTAAGAAAATAAATTATATTAGTTAGCGTTTATAAAAGAAAATGAGATTTGAAAATATGTTAGTCTTCAACATTTAGAAAAACGGTTTATCTTTGCAAGATGCAATGCAATTGACGACATGTACATGTTAGAATAGAAGCAGTTATGTGAACAGTAATGATATTTATTGTATTATTAAACGAATGTTTACTAACTCGACACCGCACCGGCTCCAGCACCGGTGTCGGTACCGACTCTGAATCCTTATATACTCCTCCTTCCTCATTCTTCTTCCTTCCTCCTTCTTCCTTTCTTCTTTTCTCTCTGTTTTGCATTCCATGCATTTCTTTCTTCTTTTTATCAGGTGGGAACCCCCTTCGGGGTCCCTGGACTCCGAAGCCGAATGCGACTCCAACTCCGTCTCCGACTCCGGCTCCTCTACCCAGCCTCCAAATTTCAGTCTTCTACGATCAATTTAATTTTTAAGGGGGTAGCGCTCCCCCTCACGAGGGACTCACGGGGACGTAATCTCGTCTCCGACGAGATTACGTCATCATATAGCTCACATCCAAATTTTAGCCCGATACGTTAAGCTTAACATGGTTTTCAGGCCGAATTTGACCTTGGTACTAAGGGGGCAGCACCCACTTAGGTGTGACCTACGGTCACCAAAACTCGCATGTGATCAGTTTAACTCATCAATAGCCCATATACAAAATTTCAAGACGATACCTCTAATAGTTTTTGAGAAATCGCTGCCCGATTGCAAACTGTCTCATAACTACTGTCGTATACGAGTTAAGGACAAAAGTGGCCGGGCTCCCTCGGGAGAAAACCTTTTTTTTATTTTAAGGAATCTTCCCCAAGATACTTCTTTTTTCCTTTCTCCCATCTCTTTTTAACCCCCTTAAGTATTTAATCCGACAAATATTAAGTAATTGATATTATTATTAAATCATTAACAGTAATGTAGAAAAACTAAAGGATATAGAAATAAGGAAGAAATATTATAAAGATAAATATTATAATGATGTTTATTCCTAGTTGGGACCAAAATAGAATTCCTTCCTTTGAGTGTGTTTTCTGGGAAGAAATTTAAATAGATTTTGATTGTGTGTTCAAAGATACTTGTAGCATCATTATTATTCTTTATTCGTAAGATGAGTTGAACAATGTAATTAAATTTAATTTTTTTGACTCGATGAAGATTTTTCTTATTTTATATTTTTATTTAAATATATTTCTACTAG
>JABUQX010026642.1:0-12500 GCA_015478945.1 Trachelipus rathkii | reverse complement strand
AACACCACTCATTAGTGGTCGATTTAAGCTTTTATGTGGGTAGTAAAATAATTACAGCTTAGGTTAAAAACATATTTTAACAGACATATGAGAGATACAATAATTACTGCTCGCATCAAAACATAAGGGAAAACCTGTACAATTATAAATACAAGTATAAAAATTCTTTTTTTTTCTATTATAATCTTTCAAAGAATTTCATCAGTATTCATAATTGTCTTTAATTAAGGAGAATATTAACTTAGAATGGATATAGGAAAACGATTTAGTCATATTTTGAGTTTGAAGGTGTATGTCTATATGATAAATCCTTTTACTAAAAATGCTACTGAAGCTGATTTAATAAATCAGGAAGAACTACTAGAACTAAGATATGAGATAGAAAGTAAATCGATTTTCAATAATGGAGGCTACCAAAAATTCTGACTTAATAATAAAAAAGTATTTTCATTATATTCAAATATATGGAAAGCAATTTTTAATTTATTGCTACCTTCCCTAAATAATATTTAGTTGAATCAGACTTTAGTGAAGAGAATAATACTGCTACCAAATAAAATAAGAATAAGAAAAAGCTTTACAGGCAATACCAAAGGACCCTCACCACCCTAAATATGATTATTTTAAAAACCTCGTCGAATTAATCGCCAAACAGGTAAACAATACTTTAGAACTTATACTTCGACTGTCAACTACGCAACTCCACTTTCTTCAGTGTGGAAAGTTGTACAGAAAATATCTCGCCACTCCAACAACTCTTCACCCATGATTCTCCGTTATGGGTTTGATATAACCGATACGATCTCTGCTCCTGCAGCTATTACAGATGCATTTGGTTATAGTTTTGATAGCCACTCGAACTTTTCCGCTATCTTGAATCCTTTCAAAATATGAGAATTAACACTGCACTGCCAGACTTTTCTACAACGAAAGGGGAAGATCATACCTATAACCGTCTTTTTACACTTGCAAGCTATCAAACAGCACTGGCGAAAAACAAAGCTGGTGCTCTTGGCCCAGGTTTAATTTCGGACATAATGCCCCGTCATATTTACCCCTCTGTCTTAACGTTCTTGCTGGATCTGTATAACAGAATCTGGATCGAATCTTCTTTTCCATCTGTTTGAATTACAGCTTTCTTAATCCCTATTCCCAAACCTGGGATGGATCCGAAGTTGGCGGACAACCAAAAGACCAATTTCGTTGATCTGTCATAGTTGCCAATTAATGGTGAAAATGTTTAGCCACTTTTCCCTGCTCATGAGATCCAGCTTTTTCAAAAACTTCCAGTTTGGTGTCCACAAAAAATCGTTCAACCGCAGATCCTTTGTTAAAACTGGATCATAAACATCCGGGAAGCTTTCTCACTTGGTGGGATGGTTCTTGGCTGGGGTTCTCTTTAAAACTCCACTCGCTCGGTTTCAGAGACAGATCCCTCTCTTTATTAAGATGCCTTCTGCAAGACAGACTCCATCCAGTTCTGGTGATTCTTCTGTCGGTCAAACACTTTACTCTGGTATGGAAGTGTAACGCAGTGGCACTGTCAAAGTGTATTATTATTTGCTCTGGAATTCAATGACATCGTTACTTCTATCCACGACGGTTCAATTTTTATCTTTTCTATTTTATGACCTGGAGCTATATATGCCGGGACAGGCTCGCCAATTTCTGTATAGCAGACAGTCAACTAGCTATTGAGAATTATTCACAATGAGGTAATTCTACATGGTCTTCCATTCTCACCACCAAAACCTCAGCTTGTTACTGATTTAAGCAAAACAGGTAATCAGAGCTTGCCACCTTCCCAGCGACCGTACCTTATATTGTTACGCCATGCCTGTAACTTACAAAGTCAAATTTCTAGGAGCTCATTTCTAGATGACCACCATAGCAACGCACAAACATAACCATCATGATAAAGGAACTTGTCATCGCGTGCTTACCAATTACGTCATCTCGCCTCAAAATCTTGGGGTACTGATAGCAAGTTCTACGTCTCCTATGTCTCCCTTAATGGCGACCGAATCTTGGACTTATGGCTGCTAGATATGTAGTGCAGGCCTTCTCCAACTCTACTACACCTGTTAATCCCATCCTAAACTAGGCGATCGTGATTTCCGAATGGAACTACGATCGTCCCACCCGAGTGATCTTTAGGTTGAATTTGATGTAATGCCACTCTCTCTATCTACTTCCGAAGAATACTATTCATGATATACAAGTTATTCTTCGCTTTAAAAGCCCCAATACCATCTGCTAACACCGATGGCGTGCCAGATGATACCTCAGAGATCTTCCTTTAGTGGCCCAATTGGAAATCAGTTTATAATATTCTTAGAAGTTCCTCAACATCTTTTGCTGAAAGGGCTGCGGCCGAGTTCTCTTATTGACAAAGGGATACGCCTTGGAATTTCTTCTATCACCATTTGCCAGTCCTGACCTCTCTCTCTCCAAATTCTAGCCACCCTGCTGCTCTTTTAAAGCATTCATCCCTATCTCGTTCCACAGTTCACCGTGATTTACTCCAGTGTTTATATGATGCTCTTAAACATGGGGGCCAGTGTAGGTGCGTCTCCTTTCTTTCCTGACCGTAACCTCTCCCATAACATCCTCTCATGCTTCAGATTTACGCAGAATTAATGGCGATATAGATTGCCCTTTTTCGATTCTATTCCTTAACCACGACCACTCTTGTGTTATTTGATTCAGATTCGCTTTCCGCCCTCCATGCTCTTAAAGACAACTATCTCTAAAAACATATATGGTATCTCTGTACAACAATTTCACGCTGACTCTACTCTCGTAAAGATACAAATCAAACTTAGTGTTGGACTCCCTGCACAAGTAGGGGTATACTGTCAGTAAATCGTTGACAGAGGAGGCCAAAATGCCGCCTCTTATTTTTGGAACTGTTCTAGGTACCCCGTCGGATGCCAAACTTATCGTTCATCCCATCAAATGATTATTATCATGCTCTCCGACAAAGTTCCGGTCTTACTTGGCAGGCTGGACGAGTGATCAGTTAGGGGCTAAACTTAGAAATATAAAGCCGAACATTGTGAATGGTCTTCCTTCTCATCGACGAAAGCGCTTGCGCAAGACCGACTGGCAACACCAGTATCACTCGCAGCCACTACATGCCATGGGACTCTCCTAGATATTTGCCAAATTTTGCCGTCGCCAATACCCGCAATTTGTTCACCGATATTCTTGCATTGATTGTCCCACTTGACGCCATTCGCACCGGTGCACTGTCCAGTTCCTAATACACACAAGCAACACCACACACACCACACACAGTAATTATGATATATATATATATATATATATATATATATAGTATATATGATATATATATTATATATATAGTATATAATAATTATATATAATAATATATATATGTAAATATTCCGATAGCTAAAATTCCGCGAAATTCTCTTTCTCTAAACCTCTTTACTAAATTTATTCTAATTATAATCACAAAGAAGCTCCACTACCCCACATCTTTCTCTCCGACACTTTACAACAACAATAAAAGCAAAAGAAGTTTCAATTTTTTTTTATTTTTATTTTTTGGGTTATAAGCAGCTGGAAACTCTCCCATTACCCTCACTTGCGCAAAAAATTACGTAGTTGAGGTAGCGGCGTTAAAAGAAAATCCAAATTGCTACTCATAAATCAAAAAAAAAAAGAAAAAAAAGAAAATGAAACTATGCAATAAGGTGTTTGCCTGCTCAAATATAATATTTGAGTAGATTGTTCTTTTCTATAAACATTACGCAAACGCATAAGTAATATATATATATATATATATTATTATATATATTATATTATATATATATATTATTATATATTATATATATATATATATATATATATAATTATATATTAATATATAATAATATATTATTAATATATTATAGAAATATATATATACATTATATATTATATATATATATATTATTACTATAATAATAATATAATATACATATATTGATATATATTATATATATATATATATAATATATATAATAAATATATATATAATACATATTATATTATATATATTGTCTTATTAGGTATTATACCACAGATATATAATAAAATATATCAATACTTTACCATAGTTTTTCCCTCAAATATTATTAATATTATATATATATATTATATATAGTAAATTAATATTATTTAAACGTGCTATTTAGAACAATAAATAAAGATATAATTATTATATATTTATACCGATATTATATTAAATATATGTAAATATTTATATAATATATATATACTTATAACTATATATATTATAATATCTATATATTTAATCTATAATATATAATTAATATATATAATATATATATATATATATATATGTATTATATATATATAATATAATATATTAGATATATATAGATTATATATATATATTTATATATAATATATATAATTATATATTATATAGAGATTATATAATTGTTTATAAAATAGGTATATTATATATATATGTATATATATTAATATTAAATATTAATTATATATTATGTATTTATATATTTTTTGATATATTGGTATGGATGCATTAAAAAATAAGAAGAAGCTGAATGATTTACTGAGAAAGAAGAGCAGCTAAAGTTCGAACAGTTTCAGAGAATGTGAAAGTTTTTGACATTTGTCCTATATAAGATTATTAGTGAAATAAAAAAATTAATAAATTAATAAATTGCTCCTTAATAAAACTTTATAGTGAAGAACAATCATCTTTACTTTTTCGATAAAAATTTAGTGTGTTTGGAGCAGCAAAATTTTCGCTAAGGTTCTTCAGCAATTTTAAATTACTCAATAAAATCAAATACTCTGTAATTCTTGTAACTATTTTTTTTACCCATTTCTTTTGAATTTGTGAACATTCGTCTAGTCAACATTTATAAAAGTTTTTAAGGTTTGGCTTCAATGATAATTCTGTTTAGATAATGGATTATTCGACGCAGTCTAGCTCGTGATGAAATTGTTCTTCCCACTTGTTCAAGAAGGAATAGATGAAAACACCATGAATAGCGTACCGGTTAACTCAGCGGTAGAGTATTCACCCAACCACGCGAGAGACCCAGGTTGCGTCACTGGATCGGTCGTGTGAGTGTGAGCTGTTTTTTCTTGACTCCGTCTTGCTCAGATTTAAAAATTGGGCACACCCCCTCCCTTGAATATGGGCTATGCCCGTGAGTCGGTAGTGTAAATATATATATAAACTGCTATACAAAATAAGAAATATTATTAGCTTTCAATTATTAGATATCACATGGACTGGTTTTAAAAAGCTCGAGATATTATATTATATATATTATACCGTGGTTCTCAATGGTAGGAACATACTGATCATCTATGCAAGGTGTGGTTCGATAAGATGCCCTAGTCGAATTCCTCACCAACCGGATTATACTAATAATACTAATAAGAGAGTCTCAGCCTGCCGTAGAATTGCTATGCCCAGTTGAGTGTGAATTAATGTTAAATATAGTTTTTGGTTAATGAATTATAATAATTAATATTTTTATAATTATAATTATTTATTTATAATTATATATTAATTTATATTAATAATTATATATTATTATTTTATTACTTATATTTATTATATATTAATTATATATATAATTATCTTTATATTATATAGATTATTTAAAAAAATAAGAAATATTTAATTGTTTTTGACATTTTCCACATTAAATATTCATAAGTAATATTAAATTTAATATCACATAATATTTATTATGTATATAGTATAGGTAATTATAATAATTAATGTAATAGAATATGAAAGAAAATTCTCTCAAGAGAAAACTGCTAAAAGCATTTGATAAAATGATTGTGTCACATATATTACATTTATTAACTCAGTTATTATAAGTATTAGCTATAATTATTTTTTAATAGCTATATTACAAACATATATTTGTCATGATAGATTTATATATTATATATATTATTATGATTATATAGTATAATATATATAAATTCTCACTAAAATAGTGATATATAGTAAGTAGGTAGTAATTGACTTACATAGATTCTATTATTTAAGATTTTTTATTGTACGGTGATACCTACAACAAATAAATAATCAGAACAAAGAAGATAATCTTAGCTTCTTTCTTTAAATTGCATTATATATACATTTTTTTTTTTTTTTTTTTATATAGCTTTATTACCTTTTTTACTTAAATTTATTTTAATAAACCATCTATCCTATATTTAATGTTTATATATATACTATGTTATCCTCTACTAAATTAATAAAATTATATATATAATATATTATATACCGTATATATAATTGTTAATATATAAATTATATATTATTATATATATAGTCTTCAACATTTTCTCTTTTTAATCTTTACAGTCCAAAAGAATATTGATATTAAAAAGTAGAATATGATAAACTAAATATATGATATTAGTTATATAAAATAGTTATAAATATAAATATTATCAATATTTGTTACCTATGACGATATAATATATTAAATTATAAAGAAAAATGTTGAAAGGCTAAAGTTAAAGTTATCAAACGATGAACCTGATACCTTCAACAAATAAATACAAATAACAGAAAACAAAGAAAACCTCATAAGAAAATGGCTATAAATTTTTAAAATTATGATCTATCCGTCCTGATGATGAGTACGTAGTTTCTTCAAACCTTGAAAATAAGTTTAATAGCGTTCAGAACCTTGGGGACTCTTTTTTACCTTATAAAAATATCCTACCCTAAATACCCGCTAACATATAGAAGGCAGGAATGAAAAAGTTATAATATAGATACTATATGTACTATATCTTTATATAAAAATAAAAATAATATTTTAGTTAAGATATATATTATATTTATATATATAATTAACAACATATAAATAATAATATAAATAAAAATCATTTTACATTGACTAAAAAAATATGTTGTAAGCAATATCATATACTTATATATAATATATCATATATCCATATATTAATATTTATAATATATATTAAAATTATAGAATTAAATATAATATATTACTTATAATAATTATAATATATAATTCTACTATATATATAATAATATTTATAATATATATATATAAATATAATATATATAATATAAAATATAAGATAAATAATAATATAAGGACTTTATATATATACTATATAAGTGTATATATAGAAATAATATATACTAATATCATATCTGTACTCGTCGAAACTTTGTGAAGATACTCGCTGCCGTACTGCTATTTGCGTTTTAACAGTTTAAATCTTCTGCTCCAGATACTATAATATCAAGGGTCTCAATTGATAAGCAGCCTACAAGACTCAAACTTCCCTACCAGTAATTATTAAGCCTGTGCTACCGCCTACCATCACTTATACAACGTGATGCTATTGATCTACATATAATGGTTACTTCATACATTATAAGTTAAGTATATATTGACACCTGAATTATAATATTTTTAGATGTTGTTGTTTCACAATCAGTTATTAATTTAAAAAAGAATATAATTTAATAACTTAACTGATATTACATGAGTGTATATAGGATAAAACTGTATCCGTGACACTTTAACAGAATTAATCTGTTATATATATTATTACTAGTGTTGATAACATAACATATTTATATTCATGTTCTAAGAGCTTAGCAGTGAATCCTATCGCTCTGACTTCATATAACTTAGATAGTCAGATCATCAAACGATTGAAATTAGCAATAGGTATTAAGGTACATTTTGCCTACGTCACCGAAGAACGTTAAAGCAGACATACTGAAATATGGTATTCGCTCGCATCAAACGACAATTACAATAATAGCTCAGATCAAACCTGAATCGTCACGGTAACTTATCATTTGAGCAAGCGCCACACGAACTAATAAAACTATTAGTAACTTCAATCGTCCGTATAACTTGTAAACGAATGCAGTTCATAACTAAGAGCTTATTTAAACAACTAAATGATAGGCCATTATGCTGTTTGCTTATATCTCGAGCTTATTGTCTCATTGAGTTCTGAATTCACCCATAAGTTAAGTACTGTTTAATAATACGATACATCCATATTATATATCAGAGATTATTTAATTAATATATAATTTTAAGTTATACATTGAGTGATACATTTATATATATATACTATGAGTTTAAGCTATTAATTGATTTTGAATTATGAATAATATTATAATTATATAATATAATATATATTTTTATTGCACTTATGTAAATATATCTGAAAATTACTAGTAACCTTCAATTTAGTAATATGATGATGTATATATTAATTATACGGGATTATCTCTAATACTATTAATATATATAGGTTAGTGAGTATGACAGTTTTGACCCTTACATAAATATTTGAAATTGAGTAAAGCTGTAGTAAGCTGAATTATACCGACTTCTTAGATCTATTATTACTTCAAATAATCAGACCTTAACAACTGTATTATGATAACATATCGTAATGTATATCGTAAGAGTATGTATAATGGAATTCGTAAACAAAACTCGTATTTTTATCTTTTCATATTTGAGCAAAGTGAAAAATAACATTATTAAAATACTCACTTCCTGAAACTATCAACGAAATGACAATGAAATGTAGAAATTTAAGCTAGCGACTACGAGCAAGAAAACTTCAATATTTGTCTTAATATATTTTAAAAAGAGAAATAAGATAGATAAAAACAAACAATAAAAACATATATAAAGAAAAAAATTAAAAAATAAAAAAAGAGAGTAACGATTGAATTTCATAGTTATTTTATAAAGGATATTTGCAGTGTCAATAAGATTATTGTAAATTAAGTATTACGAATAAACTATCTAATGTTTGGGACTCGGTAATTGTTGTGATATTATTTATCAAGTCACGAGCAGATATTCAGTTTGTGAAAAGTTTTCCTAAAACCAAAAAAGAATAATAACGATTCAGAAATAGTTTATATGAAATTTCATGCTAGAGATTTTTTCTGATTATCGATTGGAAGGTTTAGGTAATAAAAATATTGAAGTCGTTTTTTGTATCACAATTTTGAGTGATTAAGAGCTCTCGATTTGTATGTGAGTTGCAGATAATCAGTTTACGATTGATTTCAGTGTGGGTCGTAGAAGACGTTATATATGGTGTAGGTATCTACTGTCCAATACTGCTCTATAATAAAAACCCTCAGTTATTGATATTGTCTACCTTGGTGACAAATATTAGTGCCCAATTACTGTTCTTCACTGCTTTCAGAGAAATGTATTTCTTAATATATTTTATTTATGAAATTGATGTACTTTCCTACCGCAACGCACCATAAAGCAATTTTACTTTATTATGTTAATAATATTTATTACAGAATATTATTAATTTAGGTAAATGAGTTTATATGATGAATTTAAGAGGAATAGCTAATTGTTACTCATAGGTGTATATAGGGGGGTATGAAGCTAATTAACCTAATATATATGTATCGAGGTTTTATTAATAAATATATAGAGTAAAATTAAGTGTTAATAAATAAACATAATAATAATAAACTATATACAGTAATGACTATATTTTTTTCTTTATTGTAGTATATATAAAGTTAGATAAATAAATTAGCTATTGATATGATGTAAAGATATAATCAATTTTGTTTAAGGTAATGTGGGGTAATTGCCAATAATTGTTAATTATTATAGTTGATTTTGTAAGATGTAGGCACTCATGCGGCATTGCACCTAATCTCTATGTGACGAAGAACAGATTTGTTTGCATATTCTTTTACCCTACAGGTACCAAACACTT
The DNA here is from genome assembly GCA_015478945.1 of Trachelipus rathkii. Lineage (NCBI taxonomy): Eukaryota > Metazoa > Arthropoda > Malacostraca > Isopoda > Trachelipodidae > Trachelipus > Trachelipus rathkii. Next base: position 2,690 of record JABUQX010026642.1, on the reverse strand, counting down.
GATGATAGACTTATATAAAACTTAGACTTTCTGTCGTAGAGACTCATAGCGTACGACATCGTTGCCTAATCATATTTCTATGTTCAAAATGTGTTGTGATTATGTCATTATGTTCTATCACTCATTTCATTTATGTGTATTACAGCTTTAAAACACATTTTTTATTTTAATCTATGACCCTCCAAATGATATAATTAGAGAGAAGATGGTTATTTGTTACTGCAAAGTCCAGTGTTAAGAATTCAGTTTTTTTTTTATCGCTAATCTCTCTTATTTAAACTTTTCAACAAATCAAAAAGAATTAAATCAATTTAAAGCCCTAAAGTAGGTCAAATATTTATTTAGAAAATGGAATAATTTGGAAAAAAGAAAAACTTACGCTTAAGTAGAAAAGAAAGAAATTTCAGATAAATATGGAAAATTTATTTTATAATTTTTATGCAAATATTATAAATCTAATAAGAAAGGCCAATTTCAAAAACAAGCAAGCAAGGGAAATTTGCTCAACTTTTCATTTTATCTTTACGTTTCGCTTATTAATTCTATTCATTTATCGCATTTTCTTAAGCTGTCATAAGTCTAGTCAGCATTTCTTTCAAGAGTTTAGAACCACCTTGAACGTCTCGCGAATCCCAAGAGGTCTAAACCCATGGTTAAGGACCGTTGTATAATAATTTATCTTCTTTCTTTACTCTATATTACAAAATTGATAATAAAATGCATCAAGTAAATAATTATTTAAATGCGCTTTTTTGATTTTTCAAATATTTTAATATTGAAATACACGAGTGAAATAAAGCTAATTTAATTTCATTTCTTTTTGAATATTGATTACAAAATTGATAATAACAAGCATAAATAATTTTCTTTATATTTTTCATATAAATATTTTATTTATATTAAAGTTGAAATACTCTATTAAGTTATTAATATAAATTGATCTTTTTGCTTTTACTGATTCAATAATATTGTTTAATCGATAGATACATTTAGAAACTATAGGCTTCTATAAACACTGGGGGATAAATAGTGGCTTCCGCCATGAAAGGTATCTGAAGTGGATCTTAATTTAAGGTGAGCCTGTATGAAGCTACCAGGAGCGTCTGAGGGGGAGTGTTAGCTAAGATAATAAAATGTGATCATTGTCTTCAATATCAATTCTAATATACAGGACAGTTCTGTTAATATTTACTCAAATAAAAACGAATAGATATAATGACATTAATAGACGAATAATCATGTCGAAAGAGGAATTGCGTAAAATAATGCTACATCAGTGCTAATTATAAAAAACCTCTCGCTCATAGGAAAAAATATATTTGCTACTATGGCTTCTGATCAGGCGAGGTAAAGAACCTATCCCATGAAAACTGAAGTTTAAAAACTGTATGAAACGCTGGAACTAACATGAATACTGATTATAGAAAACTCGTCAAGAACTGCTAATTCAAGCACATAGGAAATTATAATATAGGCACAAATGAACTGAATAATAATTTCAATTTTACTTTCAATTTCTTTCATTTATTATTATCAACGTTAAGATGTAATTTAATGTTTCAAAGAAAGATAAAACAAGTTTTCATTTAATATGAATAAATTATCACTTACCTGCACATACACACAAATAAAAGAGTCGTTGGCATTTAATAACTATTGTGATAAGATGCTACATGACAGACATAAAATGTTTTAATAGACCATATTATAGATAAGAATATTAGCTAGCAAAGCATAACAAATGTTCCCGAATGTACCCTTTTTTCTTAATTATTCTCGCTTTAAAAAGTTCTTTGTTATCAGAATCAGCCGGATTTTTTAAAATAATTATCAAACTTTTTGTAAAAAAACTTATCGCCGTTATATATATATGACTTCAAGCGTATTTCTTAGCAGAATTCTGTATGAGATCAGATATGTTGGTGAATATAGACGACAATTGGTCTCCTTATTTAGTGTTTTAGAGGTGGTTTTCAAGAGCATTGAACGCTGATAAGATGAGGTTTTCATACATAATCTGGCGACTGTTTCAAGTCATGAGATCGCTAATTATTTCTATATAACTTATGTATAAATATGAAGGGTGGATATCGATTTAATTAAAGCTATTCATTAATATGGGAAACTGATTAAATAATTGTAAATAAATAATTTATCATTTATAAGAGTCGAGATATTATTTATTATATAATAATAAACTAGACATACAAAGTACTTGAGTTAATCTGAGTTGAATAATTAACGTATTTTCTCTCTATTAATTGAGTGGACGTCGGCATTTTATCAACCCAAACGTAATGGGTAGTATATGGTGACAATGGGTTCTCCCCCTAGGCACCCCTCCTTGTTGTCGGAATGCTCTTTTTTGGCGTTTCATGAGGATGACGTAGTGGTTGGAAAGCTTTGTGCCCTTGGACATTCAACTCACTTCTCATTTTGAGTAATAATGGGATCAGATTGTTTTGAATTATTGGTTTAGAGAACGAGAACACGCAAACTTATTTTGGAACATTTGAACAACAAACATCCAAAGATCCGATTTAATACAAATGGGGAACGAAGTTGATTGAAAGTTGACATGCATTGAATAAGCGAACAGCTCAGCAGGAAGGAAAAGGTAAAATTTCAAATCACTTTTCATAATATCGGAACCTCACATTAAAACATCAATGGAGAAACTGGTTATTTAG
>JABUQX010026641.1:67500-70521 GCA_015478945.1 Trachelipus rathkii | reverse complement strand
TAGCTGCCCGCAGGTTTTCTACTTTTGAATTCGGACTGTATTATAACTACTTCAATAGGTGGAACTTCAAAAGTTATCTCGATGGTTAAATTTGAACTCGTACCTGTATAGCAGCTTAAATCTAATATTTCCCCTTAATCCTAAAACCCTCTAAATCTCCTCATGCCTAGCATGTGCTCATGAAATGTATGTGTAAATTTGTCGCTTATCATTCACTCTTCAAGAGTTTTTATTAAATATTTCATATTTAATCCTATTGTATGCTAGGAGCTGACTTCAGTAAAGTTATCTGTGAATATTTGTAATTTTCGTTTCATAGACATCTGACGGATCCATTATATTTTGATGTTGCTCAGACATTTCAACATTATTATTATTATTATATTATTTATTATTATTTATTATTATTATTATTATTATTATTATTATTATTATTTATTATTATACTATTATTATCTTCCGGGTTAATATCTCTTATTTATATATATTTTCACACCTTCAGAGAAGATATCGCAAAAATTGAGATCTTTTGCGATTTAGATCAAAGTATAAGAGTAAATCAATAGCTAGTCACGTAAAACTTGTATAAATATATAATTTACATAAAACATTGTATATTATTATTTTTTTTTTCTTGAAACTATTGAAAGTTTTATTGATTCTCTGTTGTTTGTTTCTCTTTTCTTACATATGTTATGAATACTTTCCTTTAAAACCTTAATTATTCCACTTTATTTATTTAATTATTTATTTTATTTATTTATTTATTTATTTATTTATTTATTTATTAAACCTAGATATTTAATTATGTTCATATAGTTTTGAATAAACTTCCTTGTGTCTTAGCTATTATAGTTATACCTAATTAGAGTCCAGAATATTGTCTTGTTTAAGTAATATATAGTATATATATATTTATATATTATATATATATATATATATAATATATATTATATATATATATATGTATATTATATATTATATATATAATATAATATTATATATATACTATATATATAAAATATATATATTATATATATATATAATATATATATAATATATATATATATTATAATATATATATTTAATAATATATATAATATTATATAAATTATTATATAATATATATATATATATTATATATATTATATAGTATATATATATATACTATAGTATATATATATATATATTATTTATCTATATATATATTATATATTATATATATATATAATATTATATTATATATATATATATATATATTATATATATATATATTATTAATTATATATATAATATATAATATATAATATATATATAATATATATATATATAACTAATATATATATATATATATAATATATAATCACTATATTATATATAATATATATAATAATATATATATATAAAATAAATAATATTATATTATTATATATATATATATATTTATATATATATATATATAATATTATATTACATATAAAATAAATAAATACTAATATATATATAATATATATATATATATATATATATATTATAATATATATAATATATATATATAAATATATAATATATATATATATATATATACTATATATATAAAATAAATAATAAAAAATATATATATAATATATTATTACTATATTATAATATATATATTATATATATAATATATAATAAATTATATATATATATATATATAATAGTATAAAATCCAAAATTTCTGCATGATAATATATAACATAATCTTTAAAATATATGGAATATAAATATATTATGACATCATATTGAATAAATTAATATTATATTATATATATATATAAATTATATATATATATATATATTATGTAATAATATATATATATATATATATATATATATATATTTATATAATATATATAAATATAATATAATATTATATTATTATATATATATATATTATATAATTATATATATATAAATATATTATAGTATATATATTATATATATAGATATATATATATATATTATATATGAATAAATTATATATATTATATAGTATATATATTATAAATATATATATATATATATAATATATATATATATATATATATATATATATATATATATATATGAAATAAATAAATATATATATATATATATATAATATATAATATTATATTTTATACTAATATCTAATAATATATTATTTTATATATTATATATAATTAATTATTTATTATATATATTATAATATATTTATTTATATATATATAAATATATATATATTGTGAATAATTCATAGATTTTCTTGAGAAATGAAAAATAAAAAAAATAAAAAAATATTTAAAAAAGATAATAATTAATATAAATAGATTTTTGTAAAAGAATTTCAAACCGAGATTAAGACGCTAAATATATTTATTATTTTTTTTTTAATAAACACTTTTATTCATTTCCCCTTTTTAACTATTTTATTCTTTTTATTTGGAATTTGTTAATTGTTTGTGTTCAATTTTTAACAAAACCTTTTGGAACTTTTGCAAGATAGTGACATTTAAAGTATTTTTTTTTTTTTTTTTTTTTTTTTTTATTTTTCTGTCGTTGTACTATTGAACCTAAATAATTATAATAAAATGTAAATTGGAATAAAGTTATGTACAAAATAGTTATTGAAATGTTTGTTTAATTCCAATTTTCTCTTTGTATAATTTTTGTGTAATAAATGCTGTTAACTTTTTTCGTTTTACTTTGCCTTAATATTTCAATGTTATTTTGAATAAATCACATGTTCATATCGTTAATATAAAAATTATACATATATAAACACGTACGCTAGTTTATATGTCATTCAGGCTCATTAACAAATTTATCTGTCGTCCTCGACTTTATAAAAAGTCCAGCAACCACCCGGCACTGCTCAGAACCAACTTTTTATCTCGCCTTGAACATGCTGGATCGGATCAGTAGAGTCTACTATGTCCGGATCGGACAGAGTAGGAGCATCGGCTGTGTTTCCCGACCGTACCTTATCACACACTCTTT
>JABUQX010026641.1:57500-60000 GCA_015478945.1 Trachelipus rathkii | reverse complement strand
AATAATTAATTAATATAATAATAATAATAATGTATATATAATATATTTTTTACAAAATAACAAATATAATGAATTCAAGATTAAGTCAAATGAATATTAAATTAATTAATTAAATAATTTATTTCTATATTTAGTTATTTATATATATATTAAAAATAACATAAATATACTGCACCTTTAATACCTTACTATTATTTAAGAATTTATAACGTAAATGTATAAATATAATAAACTATATTCACATAATAATAAATGATTAAGATAAATAAAAATAAAAAGATATTAAATTAAAGAATAATAAAAAATAAATAATTTAATATTAAAAAATAATAAAAAAAGTCAATTTATTTCTTATTATTATTATTAATTAATTAATAATAATATATAATATATGATATAACGTATAATATTACATATAAATTAATACTCTAATATTCTCAATATGATAATATCTAATATAATATAATCGAATGTTATCTCTGATATTATTATCGAATTATTATAAAATACTAATACCAACAATCAAAATATCGATATAAACGGACTTCATAACCCCAATAACAAAATAAAATTTCAAATTAAGTCTGATACTCTCAGATAGATTAAATAATAATATTATATTATAAACTATATTATATATAATTATATATATTAAATATTAATATAATTTATAATTATAAATAATATATATAATATATAATTAGATAATAATAATATATAATTAATATAATATAATAATAAATAATTAAATAATAATAAAATATTAATAATATAATAATAATATAATTATAAATATAATAATTAAATTATATATTAATAATAATTTATTATTATATAATTAATCAATATAATTTTTTATATTTATATGTAATATATATAATTATACGTCACGTAAAGTTCTTTTAATTATATCACTATATGTATACACAGACAGATAGATATAAATTAAAGATAAAGAGTTCGGGGTTTTCCCCTTCGCAACAAGTGAAATGTAATATTATATGCTTATAATCAAAATAGTTTTTTTTTTATGAAAGTGATATCATCTGTGATTAATAAGAAAAATTTCTCACTCCGAATAAATACCTATACTATACTCAAAAGATTAAAATTAAGGATGACAATTATATTAATAAAATATGTGAAATTAGAATTTGTTTGTTTCGTGTTAGGAGTTTACTAGATTTTATATATTTCGCGCTTTTATGTGCATGAAAAGGGTATTTGGCACTTCTCTATACAGTGCTCAAATTAGTTTGCGAGAGCTTATTGTATGATACTAGTAGCATTCTGTATTTAGTTCAACGCGAGATGAGTATGAATATAGCAGTATAAGAGCTCATTCTCCAAAAATAGAAGAATAATAACAATTTGTATTATTATTATAGTTAAATGGTTGTTTACAACTGTATCTGAATAATATTTTTACGACACGACACTATTGTGCACGTTTCAGCTGATTGCTATCCGTGAATGATTATAGAATTAGAATCATTTGGTGAAGTAAATATAAACGAATACATTGGTTATAATATTCTACCCAGATAAATGGCACTAATTGAAATTTGATCACTAGTGTGTACGTTAAGATATGTGTGTAGTTGGAAATTTTTAAATTATATAATCTCAAGACCCTCGAATATGACAGTACAGGTTGTTAAGAAAAGAGTTAAGCAATGTATTAATTTATTTATCTTTTTTTATTGATTTTATATATATATATATAATATATGTAGCAGTAATATATGTATCGGCGTTAGTCTGTATTTATATATAATTGGTAACTATGAATGAGAAATAGAAATGACACTGGTATGGCAGCTTTACTGATTGAGAGCATTTAGATATAATAATTGCATACATGGACTATACAGGCTTCTCAATTAGCCACATAGATACACTTGACTACCAATTACTTATATACCTAAGTTATAATGATGTTTTCTTATATAAGGTGAGATATAAAGATGGCAGTTGTGAGATAAACATTTTCTTTACATCTTTTCAGACAGTTATGGTGCTAAATTGTGAGACACTCCTTGAATATTGAGTTACTCATTTCAAACGGATGCAATCTTCCATTATAAATTAGCTGTATGATGTAATCTCTACGTATATCAACTCACTTTCTGCTCGTTGTTTCTTCCAACTACTAATATTCACTAAAAAAAAAAGTAGAATACATACCTTCAAGAATATAAATGTATTCCTTAGTGTATAGTAATTTGGTAATATAACAAATGTGCTTTTAATAATCTTTTTCACTCTAATTGATTTTGAAGATAATTCTATAATGTTTTTTAAATTATAATTAATCATCAATTTCAGTAAAAGAATTGACGAATTATTACAACCTACCTTCCCAAATAACTCGTATACTATACGGTCAATACTGTGTGAAGAACATCAACTTTTATATAAGTATGTTTAGTTTTAACAAATTAAAATTATACCAATAAACCATCCGTAAAAGTTAAAGCTCTAAAAACACTGCAATTAC
>JABUQX010026641.1:0-52500 GCA_015478945.1 Trachelipus rathkii | reverse complement strand
ATAATAATAATAATAATAATAATAATAATAATAATAATAATAATAATAATAATAATAATAATAATAATAATAATAATAATAATAATAATAATAATAATAATAATAATAATAATAATAATAATAATAATAATAATAATAATAATAATAATAATAATAATAATAATAATAATGATAATGATAATGATAATGATAAATAATAATAATAAGATAATAATAATAATAATAATAATAATAATAATAATAATAATAATAATAATAATAATAATATAATAATAATAATAATAATAATAATAATACCAATAAATAATAAAAACAGAAAGTAATAATTCCTTAGTGTCAATATTAATAACATAAATAATAATAAATTAATAATAAGAATAATAATAATAATAATAATAAAATAATAATAATAATAATAAAAAAAAGAAAATTACAATAATAATAATAATAATAATAATAATAATAATAATAATAATAAAATAATAATAATAATAATAACAAGCTTTTGATCACTTCGCTCGCTTCGCTCTCGGTACATATGTGCGTAAATATTATAAATAATATGATTACTATACTACATTTATTTTTTCTCAGGCACTTAATTTAACCTCAGTACTCTATTTTATTCGTTCTCTTCTATCCACTTACCAAATTTCAGTTTTCTACGTCCATTTCCAAGGTTTTGGGGCTCAGCACCAACCTAAATTGGACCCTAATATATATATATATATATATATATATATATATATATATATATATATATATATATATATATATATATATATATATATATATATATATATATATATATATATTATAATGGCGAGAGCGTGTGCGTGTAACAAAACTTACTGGCGCACCAGCTCGAATAAGTTGCTACACGGCAACGCTCGCGCACATATATATAGTATTATATAATATATGTATATATATATATATATAGTATATATATATATATATATATATATATATATTAATTATATATATATATATATATTATTAATATATAAGTATCTAATATTATATGGTTAAAATATGCGCGAACGTTACGGTTAAAAACTTACTCGCGCGTTACACGGCAACGCTCGCGCACATTTGAAATGTTTATGATAACAATAATAATAATAAATAATAATAATAATAATAATAATAATAATAATAATAATAATAGTAATAATAATAATAATAAAAGGTTAAATTTATTTTAAATTCTTAATTTTTTCTGTTTTTTTGAAGCTCTATATTAATTAGTGAATATGTTTTTTGTGTATGTAAAGTGAAACCAAAGGTCGAAAACTAAGGGGACAAATATGGCATGTTTAATATTAATAGTATAATAATAATAATAATAATAATAATAATAATAATAATAATAATAATAATAATAAAAAAATATAATAATAATAATAATAATAATAAATAATAATAATAATAATAATAATAATAATAATAATAATAATAATAATAATAATTAATAATAATAATAATAATAATAAAAATAATAATAATAATAATAATATAAGTTTTACTTTTAACTTCCAATTCTCTGAATAATTTCTTCTGATTGTCATTTAATTTTCTTAATACTAATCTAGAAAATAGTTTGCAAAGAAAGTAAGAGGCATATTTAAATTTATTAGTTTCTGACCGGTTTCGTCCGTAAACGTCGGACATCTTCAGAGTTTCGATTCTAACATTTGAATGAATTATATAATAATAAGATTTAAAAATAAAATATAAAATTAGATTTTTAGATATTTCTAGTATATTCATATTATATTTAATTTAAGTGGCAATACGTTGGAACTTTATGTTAATGTCTGGTTATAGATGTTTTATTTAGATAAGCCTCAGCTATTTCAGTTTTTTTGAGCTTCGCATGAGGAGTGTAAAATGTGAATGACTTGTTGAATATCAGTATAGTTGGTTTGATTTGATGTTCAGTGCAATAAATGTTCGTATTTTATAGGTTTTAAAAACGGTGTTGGTATGCCCTATCTGTTAATCTATTAGTTGTGTAACCAATATACGTCGACGTACAACAGTCAGACCCGGGACATGTGAATTGGTACACGACATGGTGATTAACTGAAAGGGTATCCTTAGTAGAAAGCAGGAAGAAAGTTTCTTGTTTTGTGGTATAGTTTTAACTGTCAGATTTTGTGTTACTTGTAGATTTAATGTGGGTGTTAATAATGCCGCGTAGACATTTTTCCTCTTTATCAAAGTCTTTTGCATTGGAAGTTTTCAAATAAAATTTAATGCTTTCAAAGTTATTATTCGTATTGTCCTGTTTTTTATAGAGTTTGCTGATGGTTTTGTTTATATTTTTTCTGTTAAATTTAAAGGGTGGTTCACAACCTTATAACCATCAACTGTTTCCTGTTCTATAATCACTTAGAACATTCAAACATCAAACCGAATAACATTCCGAGCACCAATTAATAAAATAAGCCCATCATATGAGTGTTTTACAATTGAAATTCCCTTAAATACTTCTGGGGAGATAGGAAAGCTGTTAATTAAGGTACACGACATTATAGTCGGCTTGACTGTATGTGTAAGAAAAAGGTAATCCATCATCATTAATTTATAACTTTTTTGGATATTAAAACTCAAAAATTAATTGATGATGGAACCTTTTCTACAGGCATACCATGTCAAGCCACACTGATAATGGTCGTACCTTAATTACAGCTCCTACTCCCAGAAGTAATAAGCAAATTCAATTGTAAAAAACACTCAATATATAACGGGACTTATAAATTGCTGGCTCGGATTGGGAAATCTTTTAGATGTTGAAGCTTCAAAGAATTAAAACAGAACATGATAAACTTGTAACCACCCTTTAAAATTTAACAGAAAAAATAATAAACGAAACCATCAGCAACACTCTATTAAAAACAGGAACCAATACGGAATAATAATCTCTGAAAGCAGAAATTTATTTGAAAACTTCACAATGCAAAAGACTTTGATAAGGAGGAAAAATGCCTCGCTGGCATTATTAACACCCCACATTAAATCTACAAGTTAACAAAAAAATCACAGTTAAACTATACCACAAACAAGAAAAACTTTCTTTCCTGCTTCTCTACTAGGATACCCTTTCAGTAATCACATGTCGTGTACCAATTTCACATGTCCCGAGTCTGACTGTACGTCGACGTATTTTGGTTACACGACTAATAGATTAACAGATAGGGGATACCAACACCGTTTTAAACCTAGTAAAATCATCCAGAAAAAATAATCTCCACCTTAACATACCTGGAACAAGCATAGACCTGTAATTTCCACCAGTTCTAAAATTTTACACTTCCTCATGCGAAGCTCAAAAAAAACTCGAAACTAAGCTGAGGACACTTAACTAACATCAAAACATCTAAAACACAGACATTACATAAAAGTCAACGTAAATTGCTCACACTTAACATATAACAATATAATAAAGCTTAACATACAAAACTATTAAAATCTAATTTTTAATTTAATTATTTATAAATACATTTATAATATAAAATATATTCAACCTTCAAATGTTAGACAAACAACCTTGAAGATGTCCGACGTTACGAGAACGAACCGGTCCAAAAAACTAATAAATTTAAATATGACTCTTATTTTCTTTGTAAACTATTTTCTAACGACTTAAAGTATTAAGAAAAATTAAAACATGCACAATCAGAAGAAATTATTCAGAGAATTGGAACCATCCACCAGAAAAACTATATATTCAAAACCCAATATTAATTTTTACAATAATAATAATAATAATAATAATAATAATAATAATAATAATAATAATAATAATAATAATAATAATAATAATAATAATAATAATAATAATAATAATAATAATAATAATAATAATAATAATAATAATAATAATAATAACAATAATATGATGTTAATGATCTCAAATGTTGGAAGATAAGTAAAGAAAAATATCCTGTACTTGCTCAGTCAAAGTTATTTAACTTTCCGTCCGAGCGAAGGGTTGCGCTAATTGGCATAGCATAAATATAATTAAAAATTATAGTACTTTAATCTAATGTTAAAATTTTCGGACCATCTTGGGTTTGTGTGAGTGTACCTTTCGCGGTAAAAGTTGCCGCCAAAACTTAAAACAAATTTAATCTGGCTTCGCACGTAGCAAAAGTTTATTTCTATTATCACAAATAATTTTAGTATTTATCGTGGTAAAAAAAATTGAAGGAAATGTCTAATATTTATATAGTTATTTAATTACGTTATGTTCAAAAATGTCATAAAGAGTACGATGCCAATTAAAAAGGAATTTGGAAATTTGTTGGTTATGAACGAATCACAACTTTTCTTACATTTCTACTTAGGCAAATGAAGCCGTCGCTTTCTTTCGAAAACAGCCGTTGGAAATTTTGAATTTTGAAGAGCATATCCGCAATTTGCTCAATAATTTTTCTATCAATCTGATCTACTGTATATTAATATATTTATACTGTGTTATTAGCACAAGCAAAGTGCCTATACACCTATATAAGAAAAAGCTCCGAAGACTTAGATATTCATATATGTAAATCACAAGTTTTCTTATTTTTCGACTTAGGCAAAGGAAGCCGTCGCTTTCATTCGAAAACAGCCGTTGGAAATTTTGAATTTTGAAGAACATATCCGCAATTTGCTCGATAATTTTCTTATCTATCTGACCTACTGCATAATAATATATTTATACTGTGTTGTTGGCACAAGCAAAGTACCTATATGCCTATATAAGAAAAAGCTCTGAAGACTTAGATATTCATACCAACTGAATCTGAATCAATCTAAATCAATCCAAATTAACAAAAATCTGATATAAAAATTTGGTAAAGTTTTTCCGCGATTCACAATAGCAGAATTTGAATCAGTTCAGTTCAACCCAGGCATAGTACAAAAAAAATTTAGGGTTAGCCGATGCACCTGATGTGTGTGCTGCTATGCGTTGTGGTACGTGGTGCACTCAATGCGGTGCGGTGCGGTGCGGTGCGGTGTGGTGCGGTGCGGTGCGGTGCGGTGCGGTGTGGTGCGGTGCGGTGGGGCGTGGTGCACAATTTCATTGTCTTGGTGCTGTGAGTGGTGCGCATTAAAAAATAAAGTGCCGTGTGGTGCGGTGAGTTGAGGTGCGGCAAAAAAATATTTTGGTGGGTAGTGTCCTTACTCCGGTGCGGTGGGGTGCGGTGCGGTGCGGTGCGGTGCGATGCACAAAATTCCGGTACTCAATCAATCCTAAAAAAGATCGATGTTATTTTCTGATTGATTAGAATTAATTAGGATTTAAGGTAAAAAGGGGGAAGAAGCTTATATTTTAAAAATATCAAAGACCGTTTTAAACCGATATATGCACCGGTGAGTTGGAACCGATTCTCTAAGCCGGTAGCTAAAATCTTCTCAGGAAATTGTACTGGCAGTTAATTCTTCTGCTAACTAATTAAGTAGGGAAGTGAACCAGAAGTTAAATCTTATGACAAGGTAGAGAAAGTGTTGCTAAAATTTTGGCAACTCTTAACTGGATTATAATATTATATAATATATATATATATATATATATATATATATTATATAATATTATATATATATATATATTATATATATAATATTATATATATAATATTAAAAAGTTCGCGACCTCATGCCCTATTCTGGAAGGGGAACTTCTCTAGGCCAAATTGCTACCTAGGACCGGACGGGAGAATCAAACCATACGCACCGCATATATAATACCAAACACTAACTACCAAGTATATATATGTATATATATATATATATATATATATATATTATAATATAATATATATATATAATATAATATATATATATATATATATATAATATTTATATATATATAATATATATATATTATTATATATTATATATTATATAATATTATTTATATATATATATATATCAGTGGCGTACCTGGAAGATTTATACTTGGGTAGGATGATATATATATATAATATTATATATATTATATATATATTATATATATATATAATATATATATATATTATTATATATATATATATATATAATATATATATAGAGCAGAGAGAGAGAGAGAGAGAGAGAGAGAGGTATTTCAAAATTCTTTTTTTTCAAATTTTTTCGTACGTTTTTCGCCTGAACGAAAAGTTTCGTTCTCGTGGATTCTCGTATTTTTCGTTCGTACAGCAAGGTAATTAATGTCTGGCCTGGCCCTATATACTTATTATATGAAATATCGAAATTTCTAGTACGCCCATTAGCAATAATCTTTACTCTTAAGAAACAGAGTAGGAGGCAAATTTCCAAATGGAATTTTAGTTATTATTAATTGCTATGGCTAATGGATTTTTCTTTATATTCATTTTATAAATCAGTTTCTTTTTTCACTTTCAATAATCTATTTTAAAAAAGTCTAGTTAACTTTACCATTTAATTTGTTTTATCAAAAGACTCAAAAAAATATTGGGAGGAGCTACCTAAAAACCCTTAACCCTTACCCCCCCCTTTTATTGGTTATTAAAACCGGCCCCCCCTGGGGATATATTATATATATATATATATATATATATATATTATATATATATATATATATATATATATATATATATATATATATATATATATATTATATATATTATATATATACAACTGAGCTAAAGGTTGATTGATAATGGTAGCATAAGTGATGCATATGGTTGGGCACATGTCCAAACAATCCTTGTAAAAGCAATTCAAAAGAACAATACAAAACTCATAAGATAATTAATCATTCAGAAAATTTTGTTCATTTCTGTATTAAATTGAAGAATATTTAAATCAAAAGAAAAAAAATAATAATAATAATAATAATAATAATAATAATAATAATAATAATAATAAAATAATTAATAATAATAATAATAATAATAATAATAATAATAATAATAATAATAATTAAGAATATTCCAAGCATTAAATAATAGATAAGCTACTAATAGATAAAATTGCTCTTCATCTTCTAAATACTTTCATTACAAATAAAATAAAAAAATTTAACAAATACTGCAAATTATGTAAAATCTCTAACAGCTCATTATTTCTCAACACGCTCACACTATACAAAATTCACTCATCACTGCTAAAATCATTTATAATAATATTAAATCACTCTCTCTTTAACTCACTCTCACACTCTCACACTCTCAAAAAATAACATGGGCGATAACACACTCCCCTTCTTCACCCCTGTTCTCACTTGAAACCACTTTTCTATTTCCTTTCATCTAATATACTAAATATTTACACTATATATATATATATATAGAATACTATAACACACCTACCTATATATATATATAAATATATAAGAATAATATCACACAGAAATCAATAATAACTAAGTAAATATATCAATAAATTAAGATATATAAAAACTAAATAACCTGTAAGTCACAAAAGGGTGCACAGAAGGTTAAAAGTAATGACCATTAAAAGTGAATTCTTAAACTGACAGTTCGAATATTCCATTTTCTACCATGTAAACCACAGCATTACGCCATTAAATTTATTGGAATAGCAGAGCTATCCTTAGGCTTTAGCAATCACACACAATCAACTTATAGAATTCTTATCAACCTGAAAGTAACTTGATAATACAATCTTCTGGCTAATCCACGAAAAGTAAAATACAATGGTCAATGAATGTTCGGCAAGAAATACTAAAGGCGTCCCACGAGATATTAAACACAGATGGATCTGCCGAAAAGTAGAGCTTCAACTTACCACCTGGAAAACCGACAGATCTCCTGACATCACCGACATGTGATTTATAATAACTTGGGGATTTCGTCTAAATGGTTGTACACGATACTCAGACGTAGACAGAAAAATTGTTGATTTTAAAAAGCCAAGAATCTCAGCAGCTCTTTCAACACAATTTAATGGGGAAATCTCTGGAACTACACATCCTATGCCCAGCATTTGCAAAATATAGAACCTATGTTTTGAGAAAATCATAACTCTCGCGCTCGCGAAATAAATAAAATGATTTGTAACATTGTCACCTTATTTGAACCAACAAAAAATCTTACGCATAAATAAAGATAATCTAAACCCTACCTACTTGTAATTGAAACTCTCACCTTAGAATAATAGACCCTCACAACCTATATTTATGTTATGAGAACATAATAGATACACACGATTCACACTCTCTCATTGGACACCCTAGTAAACTAATGGTAAAATTACCCTCCACATACACACCCACACTTAAAATAAATACAAATACACAAAAATGATACCAATATATATACATAAATATATTATATATACATTTAAAAATATAGATTATAATATATATATATTATATATATATATATATAATTATATATATATATTATATATATCAAGAATTAAGGGCGAGATCTCCTACCTAACCATCACAAAAACAACCACCTCTCCATTCTCTCAGAACCACGATAAGGAACATGTACACTTACCTCTGAAACACTCGCACAAACTAATCTTCAATCTTTACTTCAATATATTCTGAACGAAACAACACACTACAAAAAATACCTTCTTGATATTTAATTTTAGAGGCGGGAAGAGAGGAAGAGAGGCAATAATATCTCTTCTCTCTCTTGAGAGCAACCACACACAACCAACAAACAACACACATTTACACCAAAATAAAGGCACAATAAAATAACCTTAATAAACTAATTAACAAATATTTTCAATCAGCACATTCTTTACCAACATAAAAATACCTCACTATTCTTGTCGCTGTATATCTTCAATTAATAGAACACTTTTATTTCAAATTTTTAATTTTTGTTCTTTTTTTTTACCTTTTATGAGAACGAATTCTTCCAAAATTTCTGAATCTCAAAAATCAAAATAGTAGTGCACAACCAACCTACTACATCAATACAAAAAAAGCATTTAACCAATGAAACGACAGTCTGGTTATGGATTCTATATGAAGAAGAATATTGCACACAAATATTTAAGAAAAAAAAACTGTTCGTTTTATATTTATTAATGAATTTTTTTAGATGAATCTAATGGTAGCAACAAAAATATGAGTGCTAGGAAAAACGCACAACCAGTAAACATTTGGCAAAATATTATTTCCTTTTTTTTTTAAGGGCAAAAAAAATAAAATTATTCTTTGAAACCCTCCAAATATATAATATAATATATATACTAATATAAATAAAACTATATATATATATATATATATATATATATATATTATATATATATATATATATATATATATATATATCATAATATATATATATATATATATACTATATCATATTTATTATATATTATATATAATATATATAGTTTTCCAAGACCCTTCCATGGATTTAAATAATTACGAATTTCAAGAGCAGTTGATATCGAAGCAGGGAGATTAGGAAAGCTGATTCAATGATGCCTTCTTTTTCTGGGTAGGTGGATCGGACTAGTGAGTAAGAACTACTGCACATTGTCTAACGGCGACGCTGTTGTGGGTTCGAGTCCTGGCGCGAGTGAAATTTTTATTTTCTTCTTATTTATTTAGTTACAAATTTGACACAACAAGCATGTTTTGCCCATTTCGGCGTTGCTTTACTTGGTTGGGTTGCTCCTGTAACCCAATAGCACCCAAGTAGAAGGCCATGTAAGCCACAGCAGGTGTTCCAACACCCTCCTGTCGATTTAAATAAGTACCGAGTTTCAAATCAGTGGTATCGGAGGCAGAAGATTAGAAAACTGCTTCCGATATGGGCCTTCTTTTTTCTGGGGAAGGCGGTATCGACGTAGTGTGTACGAAGCTTCCTGGACATTGTCTAACGGCGACGCTGTGTCGATGGTTCGAGTCCTGGCGCGAGGTTGAAACTTTTTCTTTGTCTTATTTTTTCAAATTGTCTGCACACAAAAGCCCATAAGTATGTCGAAATTTCGATCGTTCTTTATATATGATTGGTTGCTCTCTGATTACCCAGGAACTACACACAAGCAGAATTGCCATTGTAGCCCAGCAGGTGTTCCAACCACCCTCCTGATCCATTTAAATAAGATACTGAGTTTACAAAAACAGTGATTTCACAAGACAGCAAATATAACTACACAAAATTGATTTAAACCGACGATGCATACTTCTATAATAGAAGGTGGGATCGGACAAGTTGACAAGAGCTGCCAATGTACAAAATTGTCATAACGGCACGCAACGAGCTGTTGAATCACACCGATGGTCGAGTTGGGCAGTGAATATTATATTCGTTTATCATTGACAAATTGCCGCAACAGCATGTTGTGCCACATTTTTGCGTTTCTTGATTGGTTGAAGGATCCTGCAATAACAACAGCGACGACACGAGACATGATCGTACCGCCACAGCAGGTGTTCCAACAACCACCCTCCTGTCGATTTCAAAATAAGTACGAGTTCAAGCAGTTGATTATCGGATCAGTAAAATTTAGAAAACTGTTTCCGATATTGCCTTCTTTTTCTGGAAAGGGCGGATACGGACTAGTGGTAGCAGCTTCCTGTTAACATTGTCTAAACAGCGACGCCTGTGTCGATGGTTCGAGTCCTGAAGCGCGAAAGATGAATAATTTTTCATATAGTCTTATTATTTAAGAATAGTCCCGCAACAAGACTGTTATGCCCATATTCGGCGTATATATGACCTTTGACTCGGATACTCCTTGTAACCAGGAACACCCATGCAGAAATGCCATGTAGCACCCAGCAGGTGTTTCCAAACCACCCTCTTGTCGATTTAAATAAGACTAAGCTTTCACAAGTAGATATAAATATCAGAAAGCAGAGAGAGATTATACAAACTGTTTTGATATGCTTACTTTTTGGAGAAGGGGATGGATCGGACTAGTGAAATAGAAGCTCTCATCGTACCCATTGTCTAACGGCGCGCACAAAGCTGTGATCACCATTGGCTTCGAATACCTTGGGCGCCGAGTAGAAATAATTTTCATATCCTGATCTTACAAATAATTGCAACCATTTGCTAGCAACCAAAGCATAGAATTGCCTGCACATTTCCGGAACGTTTCTTGACTTTGGTTTGTTGTTCCTGTACCAGGAACACCCAAGCAGAATGCCAGGTAGCCCCAGCAGGTGTGTTTTCCAACCACCCTCCTGTCGATTTAAATAGGTACCGAAGTTTAAAAGCAGTTATATCGAATCATTAGATTAGAAATCTGTTTCAGAGATGCCTTCTTTTGTGGGAAGGCGATATTAAATTAAAATATTTAATTTCATTTTTATAAAAAAAAAAAATTATAACCAAATTTATACTTAAAACTATTTTTAAATAAGTTAAACTTCTTATGACATTCACCTTATTGGCATTATGCTATCCTTATTATGCTTTTTAGCATTGAAATTGGGCTTTTCCACGTGGTATGGCTTGAGAAGGTATGACGTATGATTCCATCTATGACGTGAGAAGAATATTTATGGCTATTTCAAAAAGATCTTACCGCCTCTCTCACCCTGAAGATGTATTTATCTTTTAATAGACAATAGGCATATACTAATAATATGTATATAATATATAAAAATATAATATTATATATCTATACTACTATATATATATATATATATCATTACTACTACACATAATACAAAACCAAACACACAAAATCAGTAATAAACTAATATAATAAATAATATATACTATGTAATATATGTTATATATTACATAAAATAATATATTATCTCTTAATTACTAATTATATAATATATTATTCACCACGCAAATGTAAATAAGTATATTATTAAGACTACGGCTCCGGCTAACTTTTACAATTGAAAATTGATGAGCACTTCTTTTGGTAATATTTTTTTCACCTAAAAACATATTTCTTGAAAAAAATTATAACCAAATTAAAAATAACCCGGCTCCGGCTCCGGCTCCGGCATCCGGCTCCGACTAAGGTTTATATGCACTATTTTAAAATTGTTCAGCACGGCCTTCTTTTTAAAATATTTTTCAAATTAAAAAAATATTTATCGAAAAATTATATCATACTCGGCTCCCTCTTCACGACTCCGGATAATATCAGACTAAGGAATTATGCACTATATTGAATTTTCAGCACGTCTTCTGACAATATATATTTCTCTCCTAAAAGTAATTTAATGAAAAAAATTCCAACTACAGAGATCCAGGCAAAGGAATAGGATATCACACTTTCGACTTCGGCTCCGGGGATTACGTAATGCTACTACACATTTGAAAATTGTTCAGCACCTTTTCTGGCCATTAAATTTTTCCTCTAAAAAAAATTTTTTCTGAATAAAATTTATACCCAGGATCGGATCGGATCCAGAATTCCGGATCCGACTTTAAAGTTTACTGCACTATTTTGGATAACTGTTCAGCACGTTCCTCTGGTAATAAACTTTCACTTAAAAAAAAATATTTTTTTTGAAAAAATTTAATACTCCAGCTCCAGATCCGGATATGGATCCGGCTCCGACTTGACGTCTCGGCTCCTCGGATCAAACTAAGGTTTCTGCTACTATTTGAAAAATTGTTAAGCACGTCTTCTTCCATTAAATTTTTCACCGAAAAATATTTCTTGAAAAAAAGTATTTACCCAGGTTCCGGATCCGGATCCGGCTCCGACTTCGACTCGGCTCCGGATACGACTAATGTTTTCTGAACTATTCTGAAATGTGAAATCAACGTTTCTGCAATAAATTTTTTTATACCTAAAAACATATTTTCGAAAAAAATTTATACCCAGGATCACGGCTAAGGACCGGCTCTAGATCCGACTTCGGCTCCGGATCCGACTAATGTTTCTACGCTATTTTAAAATTGTTCAGCACGTCTTCTGACAATAAATTTTTCACCTAAAAAAATATTTCCCGAAAAAAATTCTTACCCAGGATCCGGCTCCGGATCCGGCTCCGGATACGAATTCGGCTCCGGATCCGACTAATGTTTCTACACTAGTTGAGAATTGTTCAGCACGTCTTTCTGGAGATAAATTTTTTACCTAGAAAAAATATTTTCTGAGAAAATTCATACCCAGATCCGGATCCGGATCCGGCTCTGACTTCGGCTTCGGCTTCGGCTTCGGCTTCGGCTTCGGCTTCGGCTTCGGCTTTGGCTTCGGCTTCAGATCCGACTAAGGTTTCTGCACTATTTGAAAATTGCTTACTTTTTCTGACAATAAATTTTTCACTAAAAAAATATTTTCCCGAAAAAAAAATCTTACCCAGGATCCGGCTCCGGATAAGGCTCCGGATACGACTTCGGCTTCGGCTCCGGATCCGACTAATGTTTCTAGACTATTTGAACATTGTTCAAGCACGTCTTCTTGAAATAAATTTTTCACCTCAAAAAAATATTTTTCGAAGAAAATTCATACCCAGGATCCGATCCGGATCCGGATCCGGATCTGGCTCCGACTTCAGCTTCGGCTTCCAGATCGACTAAAGTTTCTGCATATTTGAAATTGTTCTTGCACGTCTTACTGACATAAATTTTTCACCATTAAAAAATATTTCCCGAAATCATACCCAGGATCGCTCGGATCCGGTGCTCCGTATGCGGCCCGAATCCGCTAATGTTTTCTAGACTATTTGAACAATGTTCAGCACTCTTCTTGAAATAATTTTTCACCTCAATAAATATTTTCTGAAGAAAATACAGATCCAGATCCGGATTCGGATCCGGATCCGGATCTGGGTATGACTTCAGCCTCGGCTCCGGATTCGACTAAGGTTTCTGCACTATTGAAAATTGTTCGGGCACGTTTTCTGCCAATAAATTTTTTTTACTAAAAAAATATTCCTGAAAAAAATTCCATAACCTAGGATCCGGTCCGGATACGGCTCAGGATCGACTCGGCTTCGGCTCGGATCCGACTAATGTTCTACACTATTTGAGCATTGCTCAGCACGTCTTCTTGAAATAGAATTTTTCACCTAAAAAATTTGTCTGAAGAAAATAATTCAATACCACAGGATCCGGATCGGATCCGGATCCGGATCTGACTTCAGCTTCGTCCGGATCCGACTAAGGTTTCTGCACTACTTAAAAAATTGTTCGGCACGTCTTTTGATGACAATAAATTTTTCACCCCAAAAAAATATTTCGAAAAAAATTCATACCCAGATCCCTCCGGCTCCGGGTCCTGCCCGGATACGGCTCCGGATCCGACTAATGTTTGTAGACTATTTGAACATTTCAGCACGTCTTCTTGAAATAAATTTTTTCACCTCAAAAAATAATTTCTGAAGAAAATTCATACCTAGGATCCGGATCCAGATCCGGGTCCGACTAAAGTTTCAGCTTCGGTCCGGATTCGACTAAGGTTTCTGCACTATTTTGAAAATTGTTTCGGCACGTCTTATGACAATAAATTTTTCACCAAAAAAAAATATTTCCCGAAAAAGATCATACCCAGGATCCGGATCCGGACGGCTCCGATACGACTTCGCTTCGGACTCCGAATCCGGCAAATGTCTACACTATTTTGATCATTGCTCAGCACGTCTTCTTGAATAAATTTCACCCAAAAAAAATATTTTTCTTTTGAAACTTCGTTTCCGATTCCGGATCCGGATCCGGATCCGGCTCGACTTCGGTTCGGTTCCGGATCCGGCTAAGGTTTCTGCACTATTTGAAAATTGTTCGACACTTCTTCTGGCAATAAATTTTTCACCAAAAAAATATTTCCCGAAAAAAATTCATACCCAGGATCCGGCTCCGGATCCGGTTATGACTTCGGCTTCTGCTCCGGATCCGACTAAGGTTTCTGCACTATTTGATAACTGTTCAGCACGTCTTCTGCAATAAATTTTTCAACCTAAAAAAATATTTTTTGAAAAAAATTTCATACTCTGGCTCCGGCTCCGGCTCCGGATCCGACTAAGGATTCTGCACTATTTAAAAATTGTTTAGTACGTTTTCTGGCAATAAATTTTTCATCTAAAAAATTATTTCTTGAAAAAAATTTATACCCAGGATCTGGCTCCGGCACCGGCACCGGCACCAGCACCAGCTCCGGCTCCGGCTCCGGCTCCGGCTCCGGCTCCGGCTCCAGCCTCGACTCCATTTATTTGACTGAGTAAAATCCGAAGAATGGGTGGGAGGTTGAGAATATGAAAAAAAAAATAGATTTTCTATAAATATAAATAAAACTTTTTTTTTTTAACCTAAGCCAACCTGGAATTACAATTTTGACTGGAATTGAAATTTTTTAGTTCGACACCTCTCTAAATAAATTTCAGTATCTAAAAAACCAATTTAGAATTTTTAAAAAATAATTACACCATGATGTTCAGGAGGAATTTTTCTAATAATCTAGATAATAATAAAAAAAAAATGTGAAAATTTTGATTTTGACTTCAAAAAGTAGGGGGTCCGAGGATAAAGTCTCCCCTTAACTACCAAAGCTAATGGTAAACTTTTATTCTCATTTCAGTCCTTAAACAATGACCCAGAAAAGTCTAAACATACTTAGGTCAAGTGTAGTTTTTATAAGTACCAAAATTTATGGAATGTGATCCTATTTTAAACTTTAGAACATGACCTGAATTTGTTTAGGATATATTCTTTAGATAGTATTACTAGTATAATAATAGTATTACTATGTATATTACTAGTTATTAGTTTACTCAGTAGTAGTATTTTACATTAGTATAATAGTTCGAATTAGTGAATCAAGCATGTAGATTATATTGTATTTAATTTGGGATTAACCTAACAACTATTCAGCTTTGTCTTCTTCAAGATACTCTCCTCTTTCGTTAATGTAAAAAAATTTCTACTTCTGGAGGCTTGTACGCTACAGCGACTAATTTTTCTTGTTTTCTTTGGCGTAGAATTTTCGGCCTTGAAAAGTAGATTTTATTTTTGGAATAAGAAGCAAGAAATCCTCAAGGGTCAGATCATTAGAGTTTGACAGCTGGAGAAGGGGATTAGCCCAACTAGTGGACAGGAAAATGGGTTGAAGGTTAAAAAGGTCGACATAATATTAAAAAAAAAATCCTGTACAGCCCGCCGCAGGCGTTAGAATAGGTTAGGTTAGGTTAGGTTAAGTTAGGTTAAGTTAGGTTAAGTTAGGTTAAGTAGGTAAGTTTTTAGATTTTGTAAAAAAAAAAAAAAAAAAAAAAAAAATTTTTTAAAAAAAAAAAAAAAAAAAAAAAAAAAAAAAAAAAAAAAAAAAAAAAAAAATGTTAGGTTAAGTTAGGTTAGGTTAAGTTAAGTTTTGTTGGATTCGTTAGAGAATCTCTAAATAACCATATTTTTTTTTTTTTTACAAATGTCAACCCATTTTCCTGTCTACTTATTTTCCTGTCCACCCATTTCCTGTCCACCCATTTTCCTGTCCACCTATTTTCCTGTCCACCCATTTTCCTGGTCCCTGGAGAATCATTGGAAATCTCCAATTTTACTCCGATTATAAATCAAAAGTGATGAGAACGAGAAATCTTTGTTTTCTTGGTAGACCAAGGTTGCCTTTTTCCAGTTAGGCAGTTTTTGTCCTAAAGTTCTCTCCAAAACGTCTTAGCTCTTCAGATGATGTACCTAATTCACTTCTTGATCATGTGGTACAAATATTTATAGAAACTTCTTAAAAGTTCAAAAAATAATAATAATTAGAATAATAATAATAATAATAATAATAATAATAATAATAATAATAATAATAATAATAATAATAATAATAATAATAATAATAATAATAATAATAATAATAATAATAATAATAATAATAATAATAATAATAATAATAATAATAATTATTATTATTATTATTATTATTATTATTATTATTATTATTATTATTATTATTATTATTATTATTATTATTATTATTATTATTATTATTATTATTATTATTATTAGGTAAAAGTTACTTAACGCCCACACTGTAATACTGTAAATTAGTAAATGTACTATACATCAAACTAAAATATAAATAAAACCAAACCATTTTAGGGGTGAAATGAAAACTATTTAAGGCAAATAAAAAAAAAAAATTATTTCATTTTTTGGACCTAGTTTGTTGCGCGACATTCTTAATTAAATAAAAGGTATTGAAAATAAGGTGTTTGCTGTGCGGTCAAACGTAAAAAAAATTTGTTTTTTAAGGTCAACTAAACATTTTTTTTATAGGAAATGAATTTTTTTTCCTAGGGGTGACCTGACCTGACCTGACCTGACCTAACCTAACCTAACCTCATTTCACCCCTAGAACATAGAAAAAAAATCAATTCGCCCCTAGAACATCTATTTATGTATCATAGAGGTTACCTGCGAAAATTTTTATTGATCCGACCTCCCGTTCCGTGTTGCCGTTAAGTAACTTTGTCCTTATTATTATTATTATTATTATTATTATTATTATTATTATTATTATTATTATTATTATTATTATTATTATTATTATTATTATTATTATTATTATTATTATTATTATTATTATTATTATTATTATTATTATTATTATTATTATTATTATTATTATTATTATTATTATTATTATTATTATTATTATTATTATTATTATTATTAGCAATAAAAATGTTACTTTACAAATAATCAAAATAATTCCCAAAATAAAAATGTAGAAAGAAAAACTACAAATCTTAATATGATTTTTAAAATACAAAATATCAAACTGTAAATATAAAATTTAATAAATTTAGAGAAAATAAATAATTATTTAGTTTTAAATTATAACATACTGAAATTAAAAATTAAAATATTTTTAAGCCCTTTACGAAATTTAACCAATAACTATTAAATATTCGTAATAAAAACTTGACGAAATATTTTTTTTAAATATTAAATTGTACTTAAAACGAATAACATCAAGTATTAATCTTATATATATATATATATATATATATATATATATATATATATATATATATATATATATATATATATATATATATATATATATATATTATATATATAAATATATAATATATATATATATATATATATATATATATTATATATATATACATATAATTATAATGCAAAGAAAGAAAGAAAAAAAATAAGATACTCCTTCGTTTATAAATATATAAAAAAAATTTAAAATTATATTAAAAATTTATTTAACTGTAATATATGGCATATAATTTGCTACATTTTTAATGAATTTATACATTTTTCACATAATTACACGATATCCTTATATCTTCCCCCATCTCTTTTATTGGTTCTACCTCCATTTCTCTTCCCCCCCCCCTGCCTTTCTCCCATTCTTCCATACTAGGAAATAATCTTTCATGCGATTCATTATTTAACTTATTTAAAATTAAATATTAGTTTCTGAATTTAGAAGTAACTCTCTCTCTCTCTCTCTCTCTCTCTCTCTCTCTCTCTCTATATATATTATATAATATATATATATATATATATATATTATATTATATATTAATATAATATATATATATATATAATATATATATATATAATATATATATATATATATTATATTCGCTCAGCATAAAATACTATTACATGCATACTTACATGTACAAACATAATTACGAATGCACTCATTTACCAAGGCAATATCAAACATGAACTTACATTCTTTTATATAGAAATTATTATAGTAAATTTTTTGAGAAATTAATAGAAAAATAACTTTCTTTTTTAATCATTTGAAGTAAAAGAAAAATCAGAGTCAGTTCATCAATGAATATTTTATTAGCTTCTGGTATTTTCTATTTGATTTTCTTTTTCTTTTTTTTTCTTTTCTCTTTTTTCTAATAGGAGATAGAGTTGTTTTCGAAAGAGAAAGGGAGAGGAGATGAAGATCAAAACAGCTGATTAATAATGAGTTTAGAGAATAAAATTGTTAATAAAATGGACTTAAAGAATGAAAAATTGCCTTCCATAACAGGTACTATATATAGGACCACAAATAATTAAATTTGAGACCAGATACAGAGCGATAGAGAAGAGTGAATCGGATCTTTGTTTATGAATCCATCTTTTGGAAGAGCAAAAATAAAAGATTAATAAAAATCCAAAGAGTAGATCGGTTACTAACAAGAGGAAATAGAGAGATAGATAGAGAGAGATAGGGATAGAGAAACAGACAGAGAGAAAGAGAGAAATAGAGAGAAGTAGGTAGAGAAACAAAGATGAGTAGCTTTACAAGATAAGGTGCATCTCAAAAAGCACAGAAATTTGAGACCCGTTGGAGGAATAACAAAATTGCTTTAAGCCTTTGTAGTTTTAAACTCTTAGAGAACAAGCTAGACTTCTTTAGGAAAAAAAATGTGTTGTCATTTCATAAATAGGAAAAAGGGGGCGAAGAAGGAAGGAGAGAAATGTGATGTCGGAAGAACAGTCGTAATCAAAGATTGAGAGGCAAAGATAACTGGTAGAAGAAATAAAAAAAGAGAACATTAAAAGAGCAACAAAGTTAGAAGACATTTGTAACAACTGTCAAAAAGCATCAGAAGATATAAAACCAGAAAAATTATTGACGTTTTTACTGACAAATGAGTTTCCGACAAGTATGAATTTGGTATTGTTGGGGAACGAAGCATAAGAGGCATGAATTTCAGGACTCTAAAGAAAAGGGAGAATAATAATATTAATTCAAAAAATTCAAAATTCAAAAACAATTTATTCAGAAAAGGCAATATACATAATAAATTTTAACTTACAATTTTTAATATAATGTTGTAAATATAATAAATATAAAAAAATATAAAATTAAAAAATAAATATATAATTAATAATATATATTATATATAATAATATTGACAGATAATATAATTAATAATTATTCAGAATAAAATTAGAAAACAAATTATATATAAAAAAACAAACATAGTAAACGAAAAAAATAAGTGTTAAAAATAAACAAATAAAGTAAAGTTAAAAGAAGAATAAAACGAAATAAATAACTTAAATACTCTAATATACATATATTCATTGAAATAAATATATATAATATATAAATAAATATATACATTTATTTATATAATATACTAGAATAATATAAACAGTCTAAATTAATAATATAAAATTAATTATAAATAAAATATATATCATAAAAGAATAATATAATGTATAAATATAATATATAAAATAAATATAAAGAATTCGAGAAACAATGTCAGAATCTCAAAATAATCTATGATAGAAAGGCTAAGAAAATATAATACTACATAGATAGTAAAAATAAAAAATAAAATTAAATAAATAATTATATAAATGTATATAATATAATTAAAAAGAAATATAATAGTTTAATAATTATAATAACATATTATAAAAATAAAAATTAATATAAAAAAATAAATATAAATTAATAAACAAAATAATTATAATCAATAATAAATCTAAAAATTTTATAGAAAAAAAAAGAAACTTCCCTAAGTACATAAATAAAAATTTATATGATAATATAAATAAATTATAATAATTTAATATTAATATAATATAATATAAATATAAAAATAACAATTAATTCTTTTTACATTTCTTTAACTTACTTGTTTTTAGCCTAAGAGCCAATATATATAATAAATAAATATAAATAAAATTATATATAATATAATAATATAAAAATAATAATAATATAAAATAAATATAATATAATAATAATTATTAATATATAATATAATAAATATAAATATATAAATAATATAAAATATAAAATAATATATAATATATTAAAATAAATACAATATAAATAAACATTAATAAATAAAATAAATAAATATTATATATATAATTGATATAAAGAAATTAATAAAATATATATATAATATAATCATTATGAAATTATAATATAATATATAATATATATAAAATAAAACATATGTAAAATTAGTAGATAAAATAAAATAATAATAAAGATAAGTATTAAGTAAACAAAGAAAATAAATAATAAGCTTAATAAAAATAAAAAAAGTAAAAATAAATAATTTATAATATATATATAATATAAATATAAATAATTGGATAAATAATTAATTAATATAAATATATAATATAATATATAATAATCATAATAATAATATATAATACTAAATATATTATATAATATAAATAATACAGATATAATTTAAACATAATAATTATCATAAATTTAAAATAAAATATAATAAATAAACATATCTAATAAAATTATATATATAATATATATAAAAATAATCTTTTAAAGATATATTTACAATCCTAATCTTTAAAAAGAAATCACAACTAGACGATCTTATAGCTAACTATTCAAGAATCATCTATATAAAATAAGTAATATATACATATATAGTAAAATATTAATATAAAATACATATATTAAATAAATAATTATATATTAAAAAATATAATAATATATATAATAAATAATATAATATTCTATTATGAGAATATAAGATCTAAAAGTAAAATGTAAAACTTATATTATATAATAATATATATTTAATATATAAGTAACTATAATGCAATATAAATAAGATATAAATATATAAATATAATGTTTAATTATAGTAATCGATCATAATATATATATATATAAAAAAAATAATATCTAATAATATATATATAATCTAAATAATATAATATATTAAAATAAATATATATATATCATCTAACATAATACAAAACAAATATCTAATTAAAATATATAAAAACAACAAATATAAATAAACAATTTATGAAATATTGAAAACAGAAATGAAAAAATAAATTATAATAAACCATACTAAATTAATAAAAAAAATATACATAAATAAAAATATATATATATAAATATAATATCAAATATAAATAATTAATTAAAAATAATAATTATCTTTTAATGCCTAACTGATGTAGGAATTAGCATATTATAAGTAAAAAACATATTCAAAAGTAATTTCTTATTATAACAACCCTTCTTAATAAAATTTTGTATAACAAAAATTAAATATTGACGCACTCAAAGTCAAAAAATTTAGTACTGATAAAAAGATTTTGATATTAATTTATTAATTTATATTAACATATTATTTGTATGTAAAAGATATGCTACATTTTGATGTAAATTATCTTGTGTATTTTTTTAATTCAATAGAATTTATAATAAGCAAATTTATTTCATAAACAAAAATTAATTTTCTAATAGTATATAAACATAATTCAGAATACATTATGACCATATTATATATAATGAGGAAAAATCAATAAGGTTAAGAGACTAAAAAGATAGATATCTTTAGAATTATCAAAGCATATAATATCACTCTGGCAAACAATAATAATAAT
Organism: Trachelipus rathkii; assembly: GCA_015478945.1. Classification (NCBI taxonomy): domain Eukaryota; kingdom Metazoa; phylum Arthropoda; class Malacostraca; order Isopoda; family Trachelipodidae; genus Trachelipus; species Trachelipus rathkii. Next base: position 30,235 of record JABUQX010026641.1, on the reverse strand, counting down.
TTTTCACTTTCTTAAAGGGAAATATCGCAGTCCGAGATATTTACCATGACTTATCGAGCACGAAAATAATGTATTGAAAAGAATCTAAAACTACCATACAAACGAATCATGTTACAAAACGAGACCATTACAGAAATGCATATCATTAAATATAAAAAAGCACTAATCAATAGAAAGACAAAGTCGCTTATACAAAAAAGTCGATAGAGTCAGTGCGCAGGAACAGAGTATTCAGAAGAAATAGAATCTGATTCAGAAATATAATAACAATTTAAAATAGTATGCACAAAACATTTAAGAGCACAAATTTATGCTAATATTATGACACACACAAACAACACAACACAAACAAAAAACAATAATATAACATAATGATATATATAATAAACATTAATAAGAATAACAAATAATAAAATATTAATATAAAAAATATAAAACACTAATTCAATATAATAGTCATTTAGACTAATGCAAGAAATATAAAATAATAATATAAAAAAATAATAAATTCCTAATAAAAATATAAATAAAGATAATATTTTAATTGTATAAAATATAATAAGAAGACCTCTATATAATAAATATTATAAATATATAATAAAAATATAAAAAAAAAATAATATTAATAAAATAATAAAAATAGAAATAAAAAATATAAAATACAACAGAAATATAAGTCGTTTATATTCTAAACAAAATACAATAAATTAATATATTAAGTTAAATAGCATAATGTGTAATATATACAATAAAATATAAAATAAATATAATAAAATATAATATACAATAAATCTAAAATTAATTCTAAAAAAATAAATTATATAATATAATAATATAAAATAAATATATATAAAATAAAATATATATAAATATAATAAAAATATAAAATATATATATAATATATAAAATTATAAATCATTCTAAATAATACTATAACGTTATCAAATATAATTAAATAAAGATAAAAAATAATATGTAAAAAGTAAAGACGGTAAATATTAATAAATTTATTAAAATTGTTTAATTTATAAAAAAAAAATAAAAAAATAAAAATAATTTAAATAATAAGAAAATGATAAGAAAAGATGAATGTAAGAATAGAGATATAAAAAGTTATTAAAAATATTAGAATAAATATAATATAAAAAGATAATAATTATGTTCTTTAATAAATTAATAATAAATATAAATATAATATATAAAATATAATCATATGGTAAAAATGTTTTTGATTAAATATTAGAAAGCTCATGGAAGAAAAATTAGATGAATGAATAAATAAAATTAATGAGAAAATTTTAAAATAATATGAATGTAACAAATTATTGAATAAATTTTATGAATAAACTAAACTTTTTAAATAAATTAAATTAAAACATAAATTAAAAATATATATATAAATATATAATATAATAAATAAATACATATAAATATATAATAGTATAAATATATAAATAGAAAAAATTATAAAAATAAATAAAAAATATAAAATATATATAAAAAATTTAAAAATAAAAAAAAACATAAAGTAAAAAATGTAAAAAAATATAAAAAATTATAAAAAAAATATATATAAAAAGAACATTAGAAAAGATAAACTAAAGTCAAACCGAACAGAGTACGATATATATAATTCATTGCGAGATTACGGTCTATTTAGAGAGCGCTACAAAAGGGTGAATTTTAAAAAGCAACTAAATTATTTGCTTAAACGCACTTTATTAAAAATAAAATGACATTATGGCAATTAAAAAAAAACTGCAAACAAAAAAATTGCAACACAGTATAAACATAATAGCAAAAAAATTAAATAAAGTACAAAAAATAGTAACACACTTAATTTAAATACCTAAAAGTAACACTTATACCCTCACAACGATTCAAACAAAGACACTAAATGGCTAAAGAGAAACACCAGCTAGAGAATAGAAGGAACAATCCCACCCATTTACGCGCGGGGCACACCAAAAAATTAGAAAGCCACACCACCACACCCAAGGGGATTTAAAAAAGAGTAGGATTGGGAAAAAGAGCGGAAAATATTGATCTTAATCGCTTACATGACACTTATCCACAAAAATATGGTATAATGGTTTATAAATAAAAAGAAACGATGACCACTAATAAAAATAAGCTCACTCGAGTGGGGAGAAATTCCACCGTTCTACTGCTGGAATTTAGAAAGACTATAGAAATGAATGTGCCTTTTATATACAAAATATGAGACGTTCAGTTTTATTTTCTCTTTCCTTTAATTGAGTCTAAAAAACGGGGTCTCCTAGACGTAATCTCACCAAATCGTCGAACACTCGTACATTGACACCAATACTATTATCCTGGTTATGACTTTAACAAACAGACGTATCTAGAATTATATCCAAGCACTGTATATTTGGCGTGTCGTCTTCCTTATTTTAAAAGAATTACTAAAGAATGACCACTATTTTTATAGGATATATAAGCTTGGCACATTGAGATCCATTTCTGGCGTGGCTGCAAAAAGCAGTGTAATCATCGCTTTCATACCATCTTGACCAAATACTCGTTTGCACAATGATGACATGTACACGCTTCCATCCGTTATTCTTAGAGAAATGCCTCACCATTTGAAAAAGTCAGACCTGGTAGGGAGGGAGCATACAAGAATTCTGGAACATTACATGAGGTTAGAGAAAAGGTGATTAGGACGTAAAGAGGTTCTCATATGATCTAAAATAGTATAAAATATTTTATTCACAGTGTGAGTGGACGAAATTGTATATTATGGTGATTCTGTCTTACATTAACGCCATAACAAAGAATTAATAGACAGAAGGATGAATTGACTGAAGGATAACGGACCAACGGAAGGAAGAACAGAGAAAGAACTAACCGACAGAAGGACGGATGGATTTGAGATAGTTGACTTTATAAGGAGGGATTACCTGAATGCACATTAGCCTTTGGGAATTATGATATGAGATCAGCTCTCTTTATTCATAGAAAGATAAAAAACATTGAACAACTTAAATAGTTCACATATTATTGACTTGATTAACAATCATGATTTCAGAAAGTTCATTGTAATAATCGAATTGGCCCTCGCCTGCAAACAGATCTGCGGTACGCATTAAGGAATGAATCTGTGTTCAAGCTGTGTGCTACTTCCAAGTGTACTGCCCTTGATGCAAGACACGTGAAAAGCACTTCATATCATATCTTTTCTCTTCCTTGCGCCCATTTTTCACGATCCATGGACCAAAATAGTCTACGGCGCAATATGTGAAGGCTGGTCCTGCCTCTTGTCTATCCTTTGGTAGGTTTGCCATTCTCTGAGTTTCTGTTTTTGCTCGAAGTCTTTTACAGGTAACGCATGAACGAGCAAAGTTTGCTATGGTGGGAGGTCCGTTTATGATCCAATATCCACTTGCTTTTACATCATTTAAAGTTATTCCTTTACCGGAGTGTTTTAAACCTCATGATGAAACCTTATCATTAATCCAGTTATTTGTCCATCTTTAGGCAGTATAACGGGATGTTTGAGTTATTCCGGAAAGTCTGCTCTTCGGACTCTTCCTCCTACTCTCAGAATCTTCTCTTTGTCGAAAAAGGGATCCAACTTGTAGATGGGGCTGTTTCGAAATACTGAACAATTACCATTTGTTCCCGACTTGTTGAGAATTTCGATTTCTTTGGCAAAATGGCAACTTTGAACGATTCTTAAAATCTCTTTTCTCGCTTCCTCCAAGTCTCCAGCCGTTATGCGTTTCCTCGGGTTCTGCTTTCGCAACCATTTCTTCAGCTTGATGACTGTTGCTACTGCTCGCCTTATCCTGAACCAATCGGAAAAATATCGGAAGTGTTCCAGTATGTTGTTCTCCTCAACTTTGACTTCATGACATGTGATCTTAACTTCTGGGTCTTCGGTGGAAATGTTCCAACAGCTTGGTTGTGGCATCAAAATGTTCTTTCCCGTCGAGAGAGATCTTGGGCCTTTCCACAAGAGCTCATTCTCTAGTAGCTCCTCTACCAAAACTCCTCTAGATGCTATGTCGGCTGGGTTGTCTGAGGAGTTTATGTGATACCATTGATTTGGCGAAGTGCTTTCTTTAATTTCTTTAACCCTGTTAACAACGAAGACGTAAAATCGCCTGGCATCATTATTTATATAGCCCAAGACGGTAGTACTGTCGGTCCAGAAGAACTCGGAATCGACGTTACCATTCAGTTCTCTCTTTAGCAATCGAGAGATTCGGACTGATAGCACGGCTGCTTGAAGTTCTAGCCTTGGAATGGTGACTGGTTTCAAGGGACTGACTCTAGATTTGGCCATCACTAAATTACATATTGTGTCTCCGCTTTTTTTTAAAATCCTTGAATATGAGCATTGTCCGTAGGAAGTTTGTGAAGCGTCAGCGAAGTAGTGTAAACCTATTGTTTTAACCTCGGATGAATAACATTCCTTCAAGTATCTTCGTATTTTTACTTCCTCCAATTTGGGTAAACTAGCTCTCCATTGTTCCCAGCACATTTGAAGTTCTCCTGGAATGATGTCGTCCCAATCTGCTTGCTCTTTACTTAATAATTGCATGATCCTTTTACCCTTTAGGATGAAGGGAGACACGAATCCCAAGGGATCGTACACGGAGCTGATTGCGCTGAGAATTCCCCTGCGAGTCAAGGGACTGTCTTGTAGTTTTATTTTGAAGCTAAATTGATCCGGAGCTACCTCCCAAACCACTCCTAGTGTTCTTTCTACTGGCGTATCGCTTTCTTCTATTGTTAAATATCTTTGACCTGCGGTACTTCGATCCTCTTCTGGAATTTGGCTCATTACTTCTTTAGAGTTTGAGAGAAACTTGCACAGATTAAATCCGCCCTTAGTGCAAACTGCTTTGCTCCGTTTGATCACGTCTAAGGCTTCCGCGACTGATGTAGTAGAGTAAAGACCGTCGTCCACATAAAAATGTTGTGTTATGAACTTGAAAGCTTCGTCTCCCAGGTCCTCTTTGTACTTCTCGGCATTGTGTTTGAAGGTAAAGAGGGGGAAGATCGGGCTCCGAAGATATGTGCTGTCATTCGATATTCGACGGGATCGGTTTCTAAGTCTCCACTTGTCCACCAGAAAAATCTGAAATAGTCTTTATGATCATCCTTAACCTGTACTTGATGGAACATGGCTTCTACGTCATATACAAATGCTATGGGCTCCATGCGAAATCTGCAAAGCACCACAGTAATTTTGTTAGTTAGATCGGGTCTTTGCAGAATCCTTTCGTTCAAGGATGTGCCTGCATATTTTGCACTTGCGTCGAACACTACTCGAATTTTATTGGGCTTGCGTGGATGATATACTGCATGATGTGGCAAGAACCAAACTTGGTCCTTTGATAATTCCGGTTGTGGTATTCTTTCTGCGTATCCCTTTTCTATCAGAGTTTCCTTAAACGAGGTATAGTCTTCCTTACATAAGTGGTCCTTCGCAGTTTTTTCTTTAGGGAGCGTAGTCTGAAAAGAACTAGGTCTTTGTTGTTGGGTAATTTGTGTCGAGTTTTCAGGGGAAGTGGAACCTTGTAATGTCCGTTGGTTTCCTGCGTTATTCCTTCTCTCATTATGTTAAGGAACTTCACATCCTCTTGTGAGTAAGGGTTTTCTTCCACTTGGGGCTTCGCTAAAGTCTCTTTCTAATATTTTCCCCATGTCGTTCAGACTGTATACCTCTTTAACGTGAGTTCGAAATGCAACTATTGCGTGTACACTTGTTGATGCGAGTTCCTGATCGTCAGTATCTTATGAGGCTTCTGTTTTCCCTATGATTCCCCATCCGAGTCTAGTTTGATACCCGAATGGTTGACCTCTCTTTCCGGTAACGACGTTCAATGGTTCTACGGCTTCTGGGCAGTTTAACCCTATCAGAACTTCAACGGTTAGCGATGGTATATCCGGCTCCAGCTCGCTACATAGGTCATGTAAATGCTCGTATTTTTCAGCTACTTCCAGGCATGGCACTGTTGCTCTGTCTGCCGCGATGTCTTCGCGGATGTATACAGCGCCTAAGTGGATCTTCTCCTTTGATCGTAAGCCTTGCACGACGAGGTTCTTACATTTTAACGACTCGGTGTGTTCTGTGCCAGATATAGTTTTGATGCTTAAATTCACTTTCTTTCCAGTAAGATTGAGCCTTTCGAATAGAGAAGTTTTCATAAATGATGTATTTGACTGGTGGTCCAGCATTGCGTAAGTGAGCACCCGGTGGGTAGGAGAGCTAGAGGTACAAATCCAGATGGGCAAAATTAGAGATTGAGTTTTATTACAAATCCTTTTCTCCTTTGCCTTTATGCGATTGATTACTGCTGGTGAGTTCTACTGGGTCCCTTTCTTCATATGAGAGCGCCGGGTGAGCTTCTTCCTTCATGCAGAAGAGTGTGATTGGCTTTTTGCAATTTCGTGCAGGGCGGTTGGATTCTGCAATCTTTACCGTGATTCTTGAGACGTAAGCCAATTAAGCATAACGTTCTTCCTGGAAAGTTTCTTGCCTTTGTGCAATTGGTAGATTTGCGAATTTCGGGCATGTATAAAAGAAATGATTTTTCTTTGCAAAAAAACGCAGGAGCGTTTAATTTCGTAGTGTATCGTCTCTGCTAGTGTTTGTTTCAGAAAAACTGTTTGTGCCTTCTTATGTACGGACTCTTCTTTACACTTTGTTTCTGACCATGTTGGTTTTAACTCTGTCGCTGTACTGTGGGCGATGAAAAGGCGTGCTAGCCGGTAGGGTAGTATCATTGAGGAAATTAGGGGGAATGGGGGTTTTGGATATGATCCGCTGTTTATCCCTCAATTTGGAGAGAATTTGAAGCCGTACTTGTCCAGGCGATTCGAAAGACAGTTTAAGTAGCTTTGAAGCAATCGATCTGATTTTGTCGGGGTCGTCCAAGGATATTAAGTCTTTCGCTGGGATCTTTTACCTATTTCAACATTTTTTTACAAGAAATTTAGCAAAAGCCATCAGTTTGATGGTTTTCCAGAATTCTTAATATATATATATTAATTATGATATATATTCTTATTATATAATAAATTCTCATGATAATTATATTATATTATATATATACTGACCATCTATCTAACTAGTCTTTCATGTTGGCTTACAAACAAGAAGATGAACGTTCCCAAAGCGCTCTTCTAGTTCCTCCATTGCTTCTTCGTATGCGTTTACAGAATCCATAGAAATATACGTTCACTGTTAAAATTTTCACCTGGTTTAGTACCTGTAGTGATATATATATATTCGATGCAGCCACATCATGATCAGCAAATTGAAATTACTTTATGAACGTAATTCCTCATAACTTAGAATCCCTAAATATTGAGAGTATTCAAATGTATCGAACTGTAACGGTTTGGTTTGTGCAAGTGGATAAGTATAGCTGTATATTTCTAAAATATGTGAAGCCCGAGGATCGAACTCTGGAACCTGGTAAGCAATCGTGGGAGTATATATAACGATGTGTTCAGTTTGGAGTGCTAAGATACTCAATTGAGTATGGGTTCTTGGTGTTCCTCCTTCAATTCCACCGCTTCCTGTATTGCCGTGGACCTACTGAGTCTCTTATTACTTTCAGGTTGTAATTCTTCGCCTTGCTTTCATGATATTCGACAGTCGGAATCTTAGCGAAAATGCCCAACATGTTTCGTGCTATTCGCTATATTTACAATTTGTTTCTAAGATTTTCTTTATTTGACGTTTGTGCCTGTTGTTTAGCGGGCATTCTTCTGCTTTAATATAAGTTTAGAATGAATAGCTACCGGTCATTAACCCTTGAGCTCGAGCTTCACCATGGCTTCCATGATTGTCCCTTGCTTCGACTTTGTGTCTTTCTTGGTTATAACTCTAAGGGTTTCAACGTTTGGCGTTAACCTTTCTCTAATTCAGTGTAATGCGTGGATTTGCCGACCTTCCACATCTGGTTTGAAATACTATAACAATGCGTTTCTCGTGCTTTATTTGCTTCATATTGTAATCAACATCTGAAATGTATAGATATTTCTTCTCCATATCACCTACGTCTGTAACCTTCAGCATTGACTGGACTTTTTTTGGCTACCAGTTACTAATACGCGTGCTCTGTTAGAATTTGGCACACTGCAAACGTCATTGTTTTTCGCTCCTCTGTTTCCTCCCATATTGTTTCTCATTTGATGTGGCCCACTACTCTTTTATTGCCTCGCCTTTCGGCTTTCCCCTCACATTTGCACACTTATATATGGTTCTGCTGGTATGCTTATGCAAAAAGAAAGTGAGTGCTGCGTGAGTGCGTACAATACCAGGCTTTAGCTCTACCAAGTGCACCTAAAACCCACTTGTTGGAAGTATATTTAGAAACAAAATAAGCGGTACAATGTGTGACAAATGTAAAAACAATAATACATATAAAATAGACTACGGATATATGACTCATATATAGGGAACCGGTTGCTTAATAAGAGAGCATCTTCTGATTTTTATCTTCTCTTGTTATCTCTTGTGCCATCCAATTATAATGTAACAATCATAGATCAATAACGCCTTGTGGTCTTGCTCCTAATAGCTAATCTAGGATAATGACATATAATTAATATCAAATATAGTATTATATGTTGGGTAGGGTTGGTTGTCCATACAAAGAATTTTAAATGAAAAAAAACAACAACAAGACAAAAATGAATTGTATATTAGCCAGAACCGAAAGGTAAAAGAAACGCACGTGCGTTAACCAGGCACTTTCACTCTTCAAATCCACTTTAATTTCTACAGATAACGGGCAGTAATGAGGCCGCACGCTTCCCATATCAATAAGCTCCTCATAATACCTATGTAATGTCACATTAATATCACCATAGAACAAGTGATATGGTCAAGTTCAATCGAGGTAGTAACTCAATAGTACTAAAGTCTTTTGAAACCTCACGGTCATTTAATATTCGGGATTAAAGAAATAATAAAAGAAGAAAAAGATGAATAAAATAAATAATAATTAATATTAAATAATATATAATAATCAAAAATCAATAATCAACCTAATATTGATTTAAAACAGTAATTCAACGCGTACAAAGATAAAAGGGTTTGATAATTGTAAAAATTCTTAATCAGAAAAATATCGGGTAATAAGCTCGCATTAATGGAGAGTAGAATGCCCATACAGAGGGTAAAATGTTCTTTACTAACTCGTATTATGATAATTCATAAGTGCTAAGGAAACATCACGCACGTGAGAACTTTGACTACATACAAACACTGAACTACCTTTAGATGGCTTTGGTGATGGCATTTGCTTGGACATGAGCAAAGCAGCACATGATAATTTCAATAATACAGAATTAAGCGGCAGTCGATATGCATTATCCAACGGAGGCTCGGAGGCATTTATCAAATAACACATAATGTCATTTTAATTAATATTATAGAAATAGTATTACATATAAATTCATATTGAACTATATCATATTTTTCAATAAATTTACTCAGGATTTGGTTTTGCTTTCTCGGCTCAGAGTGAATTCTTTAAGCTTCTTCTGTGTTGATTTTCTATATTTTGCCCAATCTGGGAGATACGTCAGAGTCTTGGGTATGTATCAGAGTGGGAGTTTTCGTGCGGGGCGGGCCGTAGCTCTTCTCGTTTGATTTTGAGTCGGGGGAGGCATGTGGGGGATACGTGGAGTGGAGCACCTCGTCGTTCATGGTAGGAATATCAACTTTAGCTTTTCTCGAAAGGTTAGTGCTTGAGAGTTTCGTTTATAGGTTATAGCTATCTCTTTCATATTCATATAATCTTCGTCATCGTTAGTAGTCCATATGCGCCATATTAATATAGAAGCAATGCTTAATTGAGTCACACTTCGATACTCTCTAGAATTGATTACCTCCTCACTAATGCTTTCTTTCGTGTACGGAGGGCTAGTCAAATTCCGTGATGAACTTGTGATCAACTGGTGTAGGTTAATTCTTTCCCCTGTGGACGTCTCACGTCTTTTGATGGGTCCAGCTCCGCATAGTCTCCTGAAATTTGTGCTTAACGTATCAGCGTGTTCTGATTTTCAATGTCCACCTAATTCTTCCTTTCATTTGCACCCTCATTTATTACTAACATCTCTCAACATACATCGTTACACATTGAAAACGGTAACTGCAACAAGAAAAGACATGAGCGAATTAACAGTATTGTTGAGGGGCTCAGACCCACCCCTCACCCTTTGAATGGGGTGGTACCAGGCAAATTCTTACACTTAGTACATGAAAACCTCTTAAAGAAGACACTTCTATTATTATTTAAAAAGCATATTAACCACAATATTTCAACCTTTAGTTTACTCCTTAACAAACCACACAACGATTTGAACGAGGACTAATATCCTGATAAACCCAGCTGGTATATTGAGAGACACTCCACTGCGCATACGATGCCTCACGGCTGACGGCTACAACAACTAAAAATTGATCTATAAGAACTTACAAATATATAACTTAATAAGTATTATATATTATGGTTGCCGATATATATATATATAAATTATACTTATTAATTAAATACAAAGTAGTTATATATAATATATATTATCTACGCTATTGAAAGAGTATAATGTTATATAATATATGATATACTCTAAATTAATAATTAATATCTGTTATATATATAGTATATAATATCAACACTAAGTGTATTAGTTATTATTAAACAACTATATAATAATATAAATAACTTGACGGATAATATATTATAATAATATTGTTATTTTTTATTTATATATATAAAGAATAAATATATACTATTTACTATTTTATATTATAAGTAAATAATATTAATAATAATATATAACTAACATGACATACTTTAAATTTCATAAAAGGAAATTTATTTAGAAAACATTCAATAAAAGAAATAAAATAATAATCAATTTTATTTTGAAATGATAAATGAAAATAAAAAATATGGCAAGTTAAAGGCAAAAGTACTTGCAAGTACCAAGCACAAGTACCATAGGACAAAAGGCTCAAGTACAATACACTTGTTTTAGAAAACTGCAGTACAAGTACAAGTACTTCCTCAAAAAATGTACTTAAGTCCAAGATACAAGTAACAAGTACTTGTACTTTTTGCAAACCCCAAGCACACTGATAAATGATTATATAACACATTAATTATTTCAAATAATATAAGATAGTATAATATATATATATATTGATATATATAAGTATTATCATTATATATATAAACGAATAATAAATATTATTTCTTATTATTATAATAAATAAAAAAATAAAAAAATATACTATTGTGTACATTACATATTAATAAATATTCTCATGAACCATTTCCAATAATTTGTTTTAGTATCTTAAATAATAATGTCATAAAATTGAAAAATGTTATAACCCGTATTATTATATATTAGGCGCCATCTTATATATATTATTTATTAGTATTATTAGTATGGCCTGTAACTTGCTTGGCCCAGAAATATTTTCAGGCAAAACAAAAAAATACGGTATCTTAATTTTTCCTCAATTTTAAACTGAATATAAAATTCAAAAAACATCTGCAGACTATATGGTAAGGTAACGCCCCCCTGCCTCGAATTGATAATGGGACGTTATACCATCCACCTGATCTATTTTTCTATTCCTGGTACGTGAAAATTTGATTAGCGTACACAATAGAACGATGTTGGCATGAACAAGTTCATGCGTTGCAATGTTTGAACGAGAAGCGATGAACACTGTCAATGAAGCATTTAAGATCATATTCATATAGTTACGACACAAATGCATTCCTTTTTATTTTTAAATTTTTTTATTACAAGATAGTAATTTTTGTTTATAAATAATTTTGTACTTCCTTGGTTCAGCATATTGAAAACATTAGAATTGCCCCGAAGAGATAAGAATCTTTCTTTCCAAATGGACCAATTTAAAACTGGTTCAAATAGAGGATCTGAATCTCTGACTTTGAGTTTTTGACAAAAATAATTTTATATAAGGAATTTAAAAAAGAAGCTTCATGTAAATTATGGATAATGAAATAAAATGAAAATTTGAAAAAAAGTATTATATATTTAATATGAATATATATATATATAAACCTACTTATTTAAAAAATTATAAAAAAAATTGCTCATGTAGCCTATAAATAGATAAATAATAAATAGATAGAATATTTTATTTCATCGTATCTAATATATATAATATATATAATATATATTTATATATAATATAATAATAATCAATATATTTATTTTATTTTATATAAATAAATATATATAATGTGTTTGATGTGTGTGTGTGTTTGATATATATATATGTGACTAAGGTTTTATGTTCACCTTAGCTATATTTAATCATACTGTATATACGGTAACAGATCTGCGTCCTACATGAGATTTCTCGGAGTCTATACTTACTCGTGGTCTTACTCAGTACAGCATGATAACAGCCAGATCTGTAACATAAAATTTTACGTCTCGCTAAGTCTGATTGAACAGCGTATTGGCCTCTCAACGGTTGCGTTCGCTAAGCCAATTTTCGCTGTTTTTACCGCAAGTTCCCAGCTTTTTCGGGGATTTCAATGCGTTTTTTAACGCTTGAGCTTACAATCCACGCTCAAATGGGGCATGGTTTCGAGCGTCCTCACGGTATGACAAGCCTCTTTGCTTTTCGCTGACTGTGTTTTGGACGCGTGTGTAATCCTTCAAACGCATATAGCCAAGGACGCTTACGATCGATTGTTGACAAACTAATGATTTTAAAATGTTATACAGTTTCGTCTATCACCAAGGACAATTTTGTACGCCTCTGACTGGCTACAGTATTATGAGTGGTGGCTTTTCGGGAGTTTGCCGTAGAGAAAGCCGTGTTTTTAGACAGGGTCATGGATTTGAGGCCGTTGAAACTTCATGAAATAATAAGAGTTTTAAAACTCCCGACACGAGCTATGGAAATTTCGTTAACAGGCGCCGTCAGACGAAATTTCGACGCTTAGAGTTAGTTCAAGTTAGGGACGCTTCCTTAAAAAAAGTCGCCCTGCTAGTCTCGGGAAGTCATTCTGAGCCAACTATTAGTGAGCAGGCCGCTGAAATGAAGTCTGGTAGTCTCCGTCCAGACATTCAAGTTAAAGCCCGACATGCCTTGGATTTCTCTAAACATTGTTATAGGTTTTCTGGCTTTTGATTGGTCACAATTAATGTGTTACTAAGGGTGGGGATACCATTTTGAGCTCAGGTTGGCAAAATTTTGATTTAGTTTAGATCATGGCGGGAACACCAGTCTTATAACCACACTTTCTTCACCCATCATTAAGATGAGTTCTAGCTTGACTTTCTTCTTCAAACTTGGCTCCCCGTATGAGGGTGACGTAACCTCATCGTAGACGAGGTTACGTCCCGTGCGCACACAGGGGGGCACCACCCTCTAAATTCGAAATTTCGTAAGAGGTTAAATCTTGGACGGAAGGATTCGGGGTCAGATTTTCTGAAAAGAGTCTGGATCGGAATCAGAGGAGTTGGCAACGGCACCGGTGCTGGCTCCGGTGCGGTGCTGAGTTAGTAAATATTCGTGTAATGAACAATATTTGAAATCTTTATATTATGTTATCGAACCCGTAGATCTCGAATATGATGGTTTAAAGATCATGAGGGGTGTCTGGGGATCCCCCGGAATGCATAAGAGAAGTGGGGAAAGGAGTCGAATTCAGAGTCAGAGAAGGAAAGAGTGGAGAAGAGTCTGAGTCAGAGGATTCGGAGTTGACAACGGCACCGGTGCTGGAGTCGGTGTGGTGCAGAGTTAATAAACATTCATATAACAACAATGTTGGTGTCCTTATATATGTTATCGGGTCTGTAGATCTCGAATATGATGGTTTCAGAACCTTCAAGGAAAATAAATAAATAAATAAATAAATAAAAAAAATAAAAAATAAAAAATAAAAATAAATAAATTAAATTAGATTAAATTAAGAAAAATAAATTAAAAAAATTAAATTAAAAAAATTTACGATTTTTTTTATTCTTTTTATGTTTATAACTTTAAAAAAAATTACGTTTTACATACCTTAAAGCAGTAAATCAGTAAATCAAACCACCATCCAACCACCCTCCTGTCCTTCTATAATCTATTGATTTATTGATCTATTGTTTAAGTTTTATTTTTTACTAAAATTGTCATGTTTTACTTACCATAAAGCAGTAAATCAATAAATCAGTAAATCAAACTGCCCTCCCTAGTCCCTCCATGATCTATTGATCTATTGATCTATTGACCTATTGATCTATTGATCTTATTCAAGTACATATTTTTTATTAAAAGTTATGATTATTACTACTAAAATTAGTAAATCGCTAAATCAGTAAATCCCAACCCCCATTCCACACTCTCCACACCCTTTCCGTAAGATCTAAATTGATCTACTTGATCTATTATTCAGGTCATTATTTTTTTTCTAAAATTATTATGTTTTACATACTCTAAAGCAGTAAATCAGTAAATCAAACTACCCTACCAGAACCCTCCTGCCCATCCATGATCTATTGATCTATTGATTCAAGTCATATTTTGTATTTTGTTTTATTTGCTTTAACATTTTGTTTTTACTAAAAAAAAATTATTCTTTTTATGTTTAATAACTTAAAAATTTACGTTTTTACATACCCTAAAGTAGTAAATCAGTAAATCAAACCACCATCAAACCACCCTCCTGTCCATCCATGATCTATTGATCTGTTGATCTTTTGATCTACTGATTCAAGTCATATTTTTACTAAAATTGCCGTTTTACATACCCTAAAGCAGTAAATCAGTAAATCAGTAATCAATCTGCCCTCCCTAGCCCCTCCAAGATCTATTGATCTATTGATTCAATTGCAGCTTTTTTTGCTTTTAAGTTGATAGGGCCGGCAGCAAAAAGCAATCTGTAATCAGTAATCCAAACCAACCACCTAACCTCCACGACCCCATCCGTTGATCTATGATCTTTGATCTATTGTATCTATGATTCAAAAACCTTTACTTTCTACTAAAATTTTATGTTTTGCATTCCCTAAAGCAGCAAATCAGTAAATCAGTAAATCAAACTACCTTCCCCACCACCTTCCTGCCCATCCATGATCTATTGATCTATTGATTCAAGTATATTTTGTATTTTTTTATTTGCTGAACACATTTAGTTTTTTACTAAAAATAATTTATGCTTTTTGTTATAACGTAAAAAAAATTTGCGATTTTAATACCCTTAAAGAAGTAAATCAGTAAATCCAGTAAATCAAAACACCAATCTCACTCTCCCCACCACATCCCTATCTATTGATCTATTGATCTAATTGATTCAAGTCATATTTATTTCCAGCATCATTTTGGATAAACATAGCACGTAACTAAGTTCTTGTATACACACTTATCAACGATAGATGCTGACGTACCCTAAGTTTTCACACTTAATAAAGCGACCACAGATCCCCTGAACTAAGAATATAATGTACAACGACAACTTAACACACCTTAACACGAATAAACTGTTAACATTAACAAAGTTCCACCACTTACCACCAGTGAAGTTACTAAATAGCATAGCAAAAAATGTAATCTATTCACACTTTGTCAAGGCATACTTTCTACATGAGTAATAGTTAATCTTAAATTATATGGTATATTTAACAAAATATTTATCATACCTTGTTAAATTATCCTACTAATCAGGATATATGCTAACGTACACAATTTTCACATTAATAAAGCCTTTACATAGCACATCTAAATAGAACTATAAATGCACAACCACAAACGTAACACAGCGTTAAGCAAGAAAAGCAGCTAACCATTACCAAAGTTCCATACTTTACAACAGTAAAGTAACTAAACAGCATTTACTAAAAGTAAACTATTGTAAAGGGAAAGCGTATCTCTAAAAATATCAATGTTAATTTTGCATTAACATCGGTTAATATTTAACAAAATTTATCATAGACCTTGTCTAATTATCTACAGACCAACGAATATATTGCTAACGTACCAAGTTTTTACCATTAACATAGTGATATTAACAAAAGAAGTTATCATTTATCCTTACCTAACTTTCATAATCCCAACGAATAATTGCAAAATAACAAATTTATCAAACATAGCATAAAAATAAGTTCTTTGAAATAAAAATATATAGTAAAATGTAATGTTTAACCAATCTAAAGCAGGAATCAGCTAATCCAAACCATTCGTAAATCCCCACCCCTCCCTCCCAACCTTCCAGATATTGATCTATTGATCTAATTGATTCAGGTCACATTTCGGTATCATTTTGCGGATAACATAGCATAGAAAATAGTTCTTTATACACTAGATCAACGAATATATGCTGACTTAACAACTTTTCACATTATAAAGCTAACACAGCTTTATTTAATGTTAGCATCTGGGAAATTTTAAAAAAAAATTTATCAAAACCTTGTCTAATTATCATAAGACCAACGAATAATTGCAAACTAACAACGTTATTACATTACATGTAATATTACATTACATGTACCTTACCTAACTATCAATTCCCAACGAATAATTGCAACATAACAAAGTTTTATCAAAACATAGCATAAAAATAAGTTCTTTGAATAAAATATAGTAAAATGTAATAGTTTACCGATCCTAAAGCAGGAAATCAGTAAATCAAACCATTCGTAAACCCCACCCCTCCCTCCCAACCTTCCATGATCTATTGGATCTATTGATCTATTGATCTATTGATTCAAGGTCATATTTTCGAGTAATCATTTCGGATAAACATGCATAAAAACTTAAGTTCTTTATACACAGATCAACGAATATTATTGCTTATATGAACTTATACAAATAATATAACTTTTTTCAATACTATTATATAATAGCATAGACACAGCTGACATGGAGGGGAGTCGGAGGTGGTTGATGATTGTGGTTTATTTACTGATTTATACCTGAGTGTGGAGTCGTGGGGAGTATGTAAATAACTGGTCAGTGTGTTGTCTGTATGTTTATAAGGGACATAAAAAGATATTAATTTTTTTTTTAGTAAAAACAAAATGTTTAAAGCAAATAAAACAAAATACAAAATATCACTTGAATCATATAGATCAATTAGATCATGGATTGGGCAGCAGGAGGGGTTCTGATAGCGTAGCTTTTGACTTTAATATTTACTGCTTGTAGAGTAGTAAAACATAATAATTTAGAAAGGATAAAGGAATCTGTACCTCGGATCAATAGACAATAGAGGCACGGTCGGATGGAGTCGGGTGTGGAGCTCGTGGATTTTCCAAAATTTTGGAGGGAGTCGTGCGTGAGTCGGGAGATCGATAATATAGGAAAACTTTGCACTTGATCTACCTCTGTACGTTCTTACATGCTACCAAACCAATTTTGTATAAATTATTTTTTAACATCGTTTTTATTGTTTCAAAACTTAAATTGTATTATATATAAGTGTATAATAAAAATAAAAGACACAATAATTTTTTTATATATTAATAATACGTATTAATGAGCAGGCTTTATGGGCTTGTTATAGTTAAAATGGTCTTATAGTTGGTTTATTTTTACTACACAGGTAGTGCGGTAGGTAGCTCTACCTCGCTATATAATAATATATTTATGAAAATTTTAGTATATAAAAAATAAACATGTTTTTTGATATGAAGTAAATAAATGTAAAATTGAAATAAATTATTGGTCTTGTAGTATTTCTATTGAGTAGTGTGTTGAAAGAGATCAATTAGTTTACTAAATTAAATTTATTAAAGGAAATACAAGACTACATTTTAATAATAATAATTTCAAACAATTATTAATAATTAAATATCATTTGGAATTTCCTTGGCCTCCTCTGGCTTCTACCAAGCGAGTAACTGGTCAGAAAGCTTATTAGGCGTCTAATAATCGTACCAAAATTTTAAAGTAAGCTAGAGTACATAACTGAGTTTGTAAACAATACTAGGCAGTTCCGCGTAGATCTTCATATTTCATATAAAACATATTATATGGATAAATTATAGCCAAGCGTATCATAACCGTTGTCTCTAGTATTACAGAGCTCGAAAAAAAGACAAAATACTGCGGCAGGATTTTTCGTCTACTGAGAAGTACTGTATTAACTTTCGTATTGCACCCAGTTGAACAAATGAGACTGTGAATCTTGACGAAATATTTGAAAAAAGGATTTCTGAATCTCTCTCCTCTCTCTCTCTCTCTCATCTTGCTCTCTCGTATATCGATTATATTATATATATATAATATATATTTGAGTATATGTAGAATATATACATTTCAATATATATAATTATTTATTATCATATCATTATCATGTGCCTATATTATATATATTTATATATATATTATTATAGTTGATAATTTTATGTAAGACATTGTTTAAAATAGAATAATATTATAATTATTTTATTTTACAGTGATGTTAATATATATATATAATATATATATAGTTTAGATCAGTAACTAAATAAAATATTATTAATACTATCTAACTCTCCCCATTACAACTTTTAAAAATTGGTTGTATTATTATATATATATTATATTATATATATATATATATTATGATATATATATAGGTGTGTAAAAATAAATATTTATATGAATAAGATATAATTTTATCTATTAATGTATTTATATATTTCATAATTATTTTTTTATATTACATTGATATGTATGGGATATTGTTAGTCTTATATATATATATATTATAATATATATATTAATATATATAATATAATATTTATATATTTAATATTATATATTAATATATATATATATATAATATATTATATATATTATATATATATATATATATATATATTAATCATATATATATATATATATACTATATATATATTATTTAATGTATATATATATATTAAATATATATATATATTAATAATATATTATTAATATTATATATATAAATATTCATATATAAATATATTATAATTTATATATATTAATATATACTAATATATATATATAGTATATATATATATATATATATATATATATATATATAATATATATTATATATATTTAATAATATAATATATATTATACCTCACCTGGCCAGGACGTATAAATGAGGAAACTTCGCAGTTCGTCGACTCCAGCAACTTTATATTGCTTAATATACTGTTTAGTTCTCTATCTATCTCTCTCTCTCTCATTCATCTTTTTTTCTTACTCTCAGTAAACCTAGCTCTAATCTATAATTAATATATATCATAATATATATATAATATTATATATATATATATATATATATATATAATTTATATATATTATATAGTAAATAGTATTATAATAGTATTAATAATGGTTAGGTGTGTGTTGTGTGTGTGTAGTGTGTGTAGATGGTGTGTTGTGATATTCGAAAGATTTCTACTTACTGTGTGCAATAAAAAAGTCACTAGACCTTATTGAGCAATATCTATGTTTTGTTATAGTTTGAAATATATTATGAATTATTTTTCAGTTATTGATTTTATGTTTAATATTGACATCTTGAATATTATTAATATTTAAATCTTATATCTATCGTATTCGCCATCATGGAAACTGTAAGTGAAGCTATTGTGCACTCATATATAAATATAAATAATTTTGTTATAGGGTAAGCCTCATAAGTGATACATAAATCAGCATCAATGGATAGGTAAGTTTTTGAGTGTTTGTTATTGAATATGAATAGCTCTTGTTTATAGAAAATGGATAATATTATTTTCCTGACCTATCATAACTTAAAAGGGCAATAACCCATAAAATAACTATTTTTGACGACACGCATCTGAAGGCTCTACATATTCGTATAATAAATTACGAAAAAAATTATAATTTCAAATAAAGAGAAACAATTCAATTATGTTCGGTGACCCTGAGGACTTTATCCTCTATTTTGATATGTTATTTCGGATTATTGTATTGAAATACACTAGTGCAAAATATGGTTTATTTTCTTTACATGTTGTCGATCCGATAAGACGCAGCTATACCCGACTTCCTTGTTGGCGTGATTTGTACTATTAGTTTTAGACAAAATTCATGTGGGAATGATGTTTGGGGTAAAGTGTCAAAAAATGTAACTTTATTTTGATTTTATTTATTATTATTATTATTATTATTATATTATATTATTATTATTATATTATTATATGATTTATTTTGGATACCTATTATTATTTAATTATTATTATTAATTTATTATATTATATATTTAATTTAATTTTATATATATTATTATTACTTATTGATATATATATTAATATTTATATAATTATGATTATAAATTATATTAATTATTTATATTTTTATTAATTATATTTTATTATTATTATTTTATTATTTATTTATTTATATTATATTGTATATTTATTTAATATATATAATTTTATTATATATATAGTTAATATTATAATAATATATATTAATTATATATTATATATTATATTTATATATAATATATATTAATATTAATTAATAATATATATATATATATTAATAGCTAGCTCCATAACCCAATCTATATCTAATCGTCAGGTACGCTCAACTGAATTAGATCAAGCTAGGATCAATAGTTATCAGATCAATATAGTAATAATCAATGATTCAATCGGACGGACTATATAGGGTAATGGAGTGACAGTTTATTGACTTATTGATTTATTAGTATTTTAATCAACATATCGATATATACAATAAACATGACAATTTTATAGATTGTATAAAAAATAATAACTTGAACAATATATATATATAAGTTCACATATATTATATAAAGGCAGTAGTAGCTGTAGTGATTAGGTTATTGTGAATGGTGGTTAGTGAATATTTATGATTTTTACTGCTTATAGTGATTTAGTTGTAAATACTCGTTGAATATTTTTTTAAGTTATTAAGTTACTAAAAAGCTAAATATATAAAAAATTATTGAGTATAAATTTTTTTTCTAATTTAAAATTTATTTATTCAAATA
Organism: Trachelipus rathkii; assembly: GCA_015478945.1. Classification (NCBI taxonomy): domain Eukaryota; kingdom Metazoa; phylum Arthropoda; class Malacostraca; order Isopoda; family Trachelipodidae; genus Trachelipus; species Trachelipus rathkii. The sequence continues at coordinate 9,233 of JABUQX010026641.1, read as the reverse complement.
AAAAAAATTATTGAAAGTGATAAGATCTGTTTTTAATTAAAAGTTTATTTTATTTTATTTGATTTTTGATTATAAAATATAATTAAAAATAATCTTTTTTTTAATATTATCTATTTATAATGTATTCGTTTTCATTTACTCATTATCCAACTTGATAAAGGCTTCTGAGCTAACCATCCATACTTCGAGATCTGGCGACAACACGAAGTGAGCAAATTAATACTAAAGGTCTCCGCACCCAACTTTTGTATGCTATGTATAGGGGAATGTTTATTAAGTGTTGCACCACACCGACTCCAGCACCGTGCCGTTGTCAACTCCGAATCCTTTGACTCAGACTCCTTCTCCAACTCTTCTTCTCTTCTCTTCAATCCAACTCCTTTCCCTACTTCTCTTATGCATTATGTTCAGGGGTACACCTAATTGCTTTACAGTTCTTTCACTCAATTATTCGAATTAATTCAAGTTTGGATACGAAAATGTAAATAATTTAAGTAAATAATAAAATGATAAATAAATTTAAATATACATAATATACGTATAAATATTTACTATATAATAAAAAATCACAGCACCGTACCAATGGGTAGCCTTCAAGGCCGAAAAAGATACATTTATATGGAATCCAGGTGACCAGATTGATCTCAACTCCTATGATTCATAGAGTGGCCAGAGACTGTTCATATATTACAAAGGAAATAATATTGACACTCTCGCGTATTACCTTCTCTCTCCCAAATTTATCTAACTTCTACGAACATTTAGTTCAGATTTTTAGATGATGAGTAGAGTGGGCGCCCTATTCCACTGCCTAGTGTACGTCTTTAGCTGTGACGGGAACGTAACCTGTCTACGATGAAGGTTACGTCCCTCACTTCATCGTTAAAATAAAAGAGCTTAGGGGTCTCCAAGATATTTTTTGTGTATAGTGAAAAGATAAGTCAATAGCAATAGAAATCAATATCTCACTCTCGAGGGAGTGAAGAAGAGTGTGGGTTATAAGACTTGTTTCCAGCCATTCTAAAACTCAAATATTGGCCAACCTGACCTCAAAATTGGTATCACCGTCCTTATGAACCCATAATTTGACCAATCAAAAGTAGAAAAAATAACAATTTTAGAGAAAATCCAAGGCATGTCGGCATTTGACTTGCATTTCCTGCTTCATTAGCCTCACCGATCTCAGAATCGACTTCCCCTACTTAAGGAACCCCTAACTTGACAACACAATCATCAAAATCTCACGACCTTACGAATTCAAAGTCATGTCGGATTTGACTTGACATTCCCTGTTCCAAACGCCTCGTACTCACCTCTCAAGGCGGCCTTCTCTTCCGACCCCAACACCCCGAGTAACTGGAGGAAACTCACTTAAGCTCCTGGGTAGGAACTAGATTCACCCCCTCCAGGGAAGGGTCTCCGGAACCCCCGTTCTTGGTATATTGTTTGTCAAAATCTAGCGAGGTTTACACAATTTTGTCATGTCGGCTATTGACTTGGTTTGACAGGTTCCAAAACATCAGAAAACGCATCATCACCGACTTTCCCTCGAAAACCCCCAATCTTACGTCAAGCGTTAAAAACGTTTGAAATCCTGATAAAACGCTGTCGGGGGGGGACGTTTCGCTCGGTAAAACACTTCTCTGCCGCACACGGAAAGTCTCTCGCCATACGGCGGGAGCATAATGGAAAACGACCCCCCTCGTGTTCCCGTGCTCTATACGCCTCGCTTAGACATATACGTACATTACTCAGCTGCGCGAAAAGATAATAATAACTTTATCTCACAATACTGGTCTGAACTGAAAGTCACAATATTGAACTCTGAAATCTTCTATATATATAGATGTGATATTATATATCATATATTATATAATATAGGTGGCAGAATACTGTTCACTCTCAAGTTAGTATATGATTTCAGGGTCAAGGTTGGACTCAAACTGTCTACATACACACATACACACATAACACACACACACTACACACACCACCACACACACACTTACCACTAATACTTTATATATATATATATATATATAGTTATATACTATTGTTATCTCACTACTCCAAAAAACCATTGTGATGAAAATAAAGCTAATTATTAAATATTATATTATATATATAAATAAATTAAATTAAAATATAATATATATTATTTTATTTATTTATTTATTATTATAATACAATATTATCACATCATAACATAAATAAATAATTTAATATTACTAAGTGAATTCTCAAAAATATGTATTCCTTTCGAATTAATTAAGACTACATTTGTAAAGTTTAATTATATGATGATTTTTATTGTTTATCCTTCACGTAAAGCACAATAGAACTATTGTATTAACTAATGATTTATTCCAAATATGTATTCTTTTTCCCTGTAGCTATTTCTGTAGTTTTTGAGATATGGGATCGAGATATCATAAAGAGATATTTAAAACAGATAAACGGTGCTAATAATAATAATAATGCATTAAGTTAACATAAAGACTTAAATTCAATTAAATTTTAATGATTCATTAACCAGGCCTATTATTTTATACACAAAATTCTAGGATTCAAATAAGACCTATTAACTATATTTAATTATATTCAAATTACAATTCTCCTTTTATTATAAATTTAATTTAATATTATTATATAATCTTTATTATTTATATTCAATATTTTATTATTATATTAAATAATCTCAATGTTTTTTTCATTAAAAAAAATTTTCCAATCGGCTATCTACTACTTCAGCTATAATTAAATAGTGGTGTGTGATGGGGTGGTCATAGTAAAGAAAAATAATTTGATTTTACTCTTATACTTTGGTAACTGAGTTTTCTATTAATATTTCAAAGTACTCTTTTTCGTATCTCTTCTATACATTTCTAGTAAGTATTTGGTAAGTAATATTTTTGGCTGTTTCTCTGCTCTGTTTATTTAAGATATGGAATTCTTGTTTGGTAATTCTTATCACCGTTATCGGTATTCTCCGCTCTTATTTGCTTAATAGTGATATTTTTAACATATCATAATTTTATAATAAACATTTAGATATTTTATAAAATGATTTTATTTATCATCTTCTTTCACAGATATATCCGCCAATTGCTTTGTAGTATCTAAGGTAATTTATTCCTATTTATTTATGGTTATAAGTTCATGTTATTTATTACTTAAATAGCGTGTTGCTTATTCTTTCACATTTTTTCTTTATAAAATAAGAATAAGAAAAAATAGAAGTATTTTTATTTTAATGTAATAAAATCGGTTGAGAGAAAGAGCGAGGCAACCATTATGGCACCCGACAGATTGAATATTGAGGCAAATATTAGATCTATAAACATTATTGTGAGATTGGAAGATACACATGTTTTATAGTTGAACTTTGTATAAAATATGTCACTCTGATGTATGATGACACGCTATATATATATATATCAGTAGCACAAACGATGCTATAATTTACGCTACTTACTGATATATATTAATATACTATATTTAAGTGTAATGGGATCACGGATGTCTAATATATTTGACTGTTTTAGTCTGGATGCGAGGTAATTATGCTCCAGATTGCGGATTTGCGGATCTTAAATGATGGATAGAGGATGCCCGGATTTAGGCTCATAGGATTTTAAAGTAAATGAGGACCGGCGTATATGCGGATGTCCCCGATGCGGATGTATTATTAGCTTTAATAAGTTTTGAATTATCAAAATAATTACCATATTATATATCTTATACTATATATATATATATTAATATATATAATATATATATATATATATATATATTATATAATTAAATATAATTTGCATTTATACACTATATGTGTGTGTGTGGTGGTTATTTCTACATTATAATAAAAAAGTGACATATCTCAAAAAGTTAACTCTATATCAATAGCTTACAGGGAAGGATATACTATTTAGGATCCTGGTTAAAATTTTTAGTGCTCGGAAATAAATAAATAATCATATCTCAAATATAATATTACAATAGACTTTACATCTCACAATAAATAAATGAAATACATTTTTGGAATACCTGGTACATGAATTATTTAGTGATCGGAAATGTTAAAATAAATAAAATAAATAAAATTATGTTAATATTATAATAGAAGATTTTAGAGGATCAAAGCCATATTTAAAGACACTTCCTACCTCCGTATACTCTCTAAAATTCAGAGAAAGTGAGGGACTCTTCTAATATTAGGTTAAGTTTTTTTTTTTTAACTAATAGAGGAATACCCGAGAGAAGAACGTAGTATGACCGCAACCGATGGCAGGAGTACATGTGTGTCATTCGTGCTCACATTCTCGGACGCTGAAACTTGATTCTGGTAGGTAGGACTATTTCGCCCTCTCGTGTGAGGCGTCTCCGGAGACTCCCCGCTCTTTGGTTATATTGTTGTCCGAGAGGTTCCTTACCGGCGTCGCCTACTGGGATGTATGGTAAAACGTCCCCCCCTGTTTTTCGGTGTCTCAGCTTCGAGGTCTCTCCCTGATTTTGTCGTTAACGTCTGCTCTCTCTATCAGTATGAGAGTTATATATATAATACTGACCATTTTCTGGAGTTAAATTTTGAATGGGTGTTTGTGCGTGCGTAATGTGTGTCGCTTTAAACGGATCCTTTCGGTAAACAACGTTTTAGTATGGTACTAATAACTTACCTATTTTTACCTTGGTACCCTAAATTTCACGTATTGATCCTCAGTACATGATGTTTAGGCTAGTGAATAATTACGAATATGGATCTAGTATACTCTAGTCTTCCCTCGATAGTTAACCGACATGCTAATGTATGTTACGATTATATGCAACGACTCCGGAGTAAATGGACGAATAAGTTAGAAGAAGCACTCTATCATATGTACTCAGTGAAACTTAATTTTCTACTCAAGAAATCACCCCCACCAACAACTAATAATGTATTTTTTTGCTAAGACCCTTAACATCAAGCAGTCCCTCTCTTTTTCGATTTAATCAATTAGATTAAAATTTACGGACCTTTACGTCTACCCGTTGTGCTAATTGTTGACGTGTGGATAATAGTATTACCGCGTATTATTATTATTGCTCTCACAATTAGATTGATTATTCTCTTTTGTATATTGCTAGTTTTTTTGAAAGTAATATTGTGGAGATGTGTGAGAACTTTTATTTGTTTAGTAGTGAGAGTCTTAGCAAACGACCCGTCTGTACTTTATAGCACTATAGACTGACTCTCCATATTGCTACTATAGCCATGAGGTGAGTTCAAATTATACCTAGTGTCTGTGGTTCGGTGTCTTGCAAGACAATATATGACCGCCACTGCTATAATATATATGCTCCCCTGCTCTCATACGCGAAAAGATACACACAATAGCCGGAATATTTGGAGTTCTCTCCTATTCATATATTCATTATATTTTATTTATTTTTTCACTTATCTGTGTCATCCAGTAACTAAAATTTTTACAGGATTCCAAAAATGTATTCTTTTCGATTAGCTATTGTAGTTTTTGGAGATATGAAATTTCTTTTTTTTTTTTACATTTTCCGCAATAAAATTTTACCAGGATTCCAACAAAGTAATTACTTTTCCCTGTAGCTATTGTAGTTTTTGAGATTATGGATTGAGATATTTGTGGTTTTAAATCAAATATTCATTATAATAAATATATATATATATATATATATATATATATTATATATATATATATATATATATGATATAGTAATATATATAATATATAGTATATATATATAATGTGTCGCGATATATATATTGTCATCGGTGTGGTTGTGGTTGTTTCGTTGCAACGGGTGTAAATCCAATTTAAAATCACAAAGCATTAATTCTCATATAAGCAGTACTAGTAGCACTAATACCACTAATAACACTAACTAGACTAGACTAATACAATCCCAACTAACTTGCCCTGTAGGCTTAACACATTCTTTGCGGAAAACTGTATATAACAAAATATTAACAACAGAAATCTCAATAAGATAACTCAAATCAACACAATAGCCATACAGCTAAATAGGACAGTAAATGTTTGGAAACTCATATGGTGACTTGTTACGTAGAGGAAACATGTAAAAAAAATATATAAATCAAATACTAAAAGTAAAATATAAATACAAATGACTTGGCCGTTAATTATTTTTACTCTCTCTAGGTAAAAGCAGGTCTGGACAGTGTGGAATATCTTGGGGATTATATCTGTCATGGGGAACTACTGTATTCTATTCCATTGTTACCACGGATTCACCACTGATGGATTGACCTGCGTAACCTTGGCTAGAGGTGCCTCCGTCCGAAACACCGCGCACGGGAATACTACAGGAACGGGAGGACCGTTTCTTCCATACCCCGTAAGTGGGGGGAAGAGGCGGGAAACCCGCACACCATACCTCAGCGACCTAATCCAAAGAGCGAGCATGTTGTTTCCAACATGATGGCGGCGTGCTCGGAGAACCCCCACGCCGCAACACTTCAGCCACACCACTCCCGCCATCCTGAAACAGATCTACACCTTACACCCCTCCGGACCACGGAGGGGACCTGATACCCTGCGTGGCCTGCCCAGATCGCGCCCCCGACCTCACGCGCCACATCAGACTCCCACTCTTCTCGTGATGGGGGGATTAGTTCCACCACGTTAGTTCCCGGGGAGGGGCTGTGAGAGACAGTGATCCTGGGATTCCATAACATTTGACCCAGTCAACACCGATGACCGAGTCGGGGTTAGCCCGTGATTCAGCGAATATTCAAGTGCGTTTATGCCATATAGTGTGCTATTCTTTAGTCTTCAAAAACACAAAAAGTGCGGGAACAATTTAAATGAGAAAGTCTTTCTCTCGATTTAAACGAGTCTGACCAGTAACGCACACTTCAAAAAGATCTCGTCAAATTAGGCATCTCTAATCATGAATTACTATAATTATTAAACAATATTTTGTGTTTTTATATTTTATACTTTTTTCTACATATTCCCGTAATTTCTCTATAACATAACTAAAATTTGCTCCGGATTCCAAAAATGTATTATTTTTCGCCTGACACTCTATTCTAGTGTTTGAAATTTCAGAGACAAATTTAAAAATTGATATTTCATAATATAATAATTGACTTACACTATAATTGTTTATGCTTATTATCAAACCTCTTCTCATAATACAATAGTGAAGGAGACGAAGGTTGACGTCCTAACTAAACTTATACAAAATTCTCTATAGCAGCGTACCCCAACCTTTTTCATTTCCCGTACCCCTTGATTAGGATTATCATGCATTAGTACCCCCACCCACCCATCCCTTCATGCCAAAAGTTTGTTTTTGTCAGATAGTAACGTTCTTAGGGTTAGCTAAATAATCAGACTTAAATTAATGACATTTATATGCTTTTATTTTTGATATTACAATTTATTTCAATTTTTATAATAGTCTAACATCAAAGCCAATAACATTATCACGTAGGTTATATATATATTTTTCCTTATATACACCATCCGTATACATTTGTGATAAACGAATATGACGTATATGTTAACATTTAATATACATAGTATTATATTTATAACAATATCAATTTAGTTTACTTTATATCATATTTGCTTCTATCTGCTACCTCCGTAAGTATGATTATTTTATATATGAATATAATATATTAATAATATTATAATAAGTATAAATATATAGTAAAGATTAATATAATATAATATATATATATATATATATATATATTATATATATATATATATATATTATATATATATATATATATAATCATATATATATATATATTCAGCTCCGGATCCAATCAACTATATCAATCTTTATAATAATGATAAGTATGGTATATATATATATAATTAAATAATATAGAAGAATTTATAATATTAATAGTATTATATATAAATGATAAAAATAATTAATAATATAAATAATTTATAATTTAATTATTTATATATATTATTATTTAATATTTTATTATTTATTACATATATTAATATATATAATTATAATTAATAAATAATCAATAACTCATTAATATATATAAATATATTAAATCAATAAAATAATAATAATTATTTAAATATTATAATATATATAAGAATAATACTACGTTTAATATAATTCTCTCAAATATATATATCAAATTATAATATATCAAAATACAAATACCAATTAAATATAAAGAATTAGATATTATTATTATTATTATTTTTATTAATTATTGATATTATTTATTTCTTAATAAATTTATTTAACTGATTCTATATTATCTATTGATTATTTTTTATATTAAAAAAATAGCATTAATTATCAATTATAATAATAATTACTTTATTATTATTATTAATTATTATTATCATCAATTTTCTACGATTCCATTAATTATTAACTTTTTTATATCATATGTGAAATTTAAATTATAGTTTGAAAATATATTATTCATATGTAGTCGTGGGAGATGCACATTCTTATCTATATAATTTTTTTATCTAATTGAAGTGGTATTTATTATAATAATAATGGAATAATAAGAATAATAATATGAATAATAATGAATAATAATGCAATGATAATGACTTAAAGATTAATCCTGACAATATTATAATGAAAGAATTAAAGTTACAGGATAATAATAATAATATGCAAATTGGAAATTTTTATTTAATCATTATGATATTTAGTTTATTTGTAATTTATTATATTATTTATGTATTATTTATTATTAATTGTCATAATTTAAATTTATAATATTGTAATATAAATTTTTTTTTGTCAAACAAGTTTACGTGTGCGTACATAGGCCATTGGGAGTCGGGAGTCGGTTGTTTTAAAAATCGACTCTGGGAGTCGGGTGTCGGTTGTTCCAACCGAGATTGCGGAGTCGGAGTCGCGGTTATTTTTAAAATCGAGCTCTGAGGAAGTCGGAGTCAGGAGTCGATCTATTCTTTCTCGACTCCCCATCCCTGATATTACGATTACTTATCTATAGATATTATATACCTTATTATCAAATACTTTTTCCGTAATGCTCTTTTTTTCTCAGTGAAGTCTCACTGTGCTTAGCTGAGTTTGAAACTAAATTTTCTGAACGAAATTCTGTATGAACTGGCTTAGTGTGCGCTGGCAAAGGGATCCACTTTGTTCTAGTTAGGTATATATTATCTAACTCAATTTTATAGTTTCATTGGATAGGTCTTTGCTCGTGATATACGTTATTCATC
>JABUQX010026640.1:42500-48313 GCA_015478945.1 Trachelipus rathkii | reverse complement strand
CTTGCACCGTTCATTTCGATGTGAGGGTCGATATTGTCCAATGTACACCTTGATATCGCAACCCCCGGCAACTCCTCCACCCCCACAACAGAACGTCAACATTTCAAAAAATGGAAAGGCTGGTCCGTGAGGCGACTCCCGGGCCAGATGGGGGTAAATATGTGGGGAAATGACGCTTTTGTAAGTAGAGACCTTTGTAATTGTTTACCCTGCAAATTTTGTATGAATAAGTCTAATTTTGGGCGGGGAAATATTAATTTTAACTATAGTAGAAGACATTATTATAATGATAATCAAAATAATGGTAGAAATTATAGTCATAATTATAATAATAGAAATTACAGTAACTATGATAGGGACAATTTTTATAATAATAATCACCATGGTAATGAAAATATTAATTATAGCAGTAATGGTTATGATAATGATGCACGTGTTGATTATAATATTTATAATAATAATGGGTATGCTAATCTTAATGGCCATAATAGTAATAGGTATTTTAGTAATAATTGTAATTATATTAATCGTGGGTATGATGGAAATGTTAATTATATTAATAGATTTAAATGGAATAGAAATTTTACTTGTAAAAATAATCAAGGGCAAGAGGGGGTAATTAACAATGCATCTGAAATCGAAAGTTTTAATGATGAGAGGGTGACTCAAATGGACGAGGTGGGGACTTCTAGCGGGTCAGCTTCTCTCCCACCTGAGTCAACCTCTCCCCCACAGGAGTCCTCTTCGACTTTACATTGTAACTCAATGCATGATGAGAATAATAACGATAATGACAATAATAATAATAATGATTGTAGAATTAGGAATGATAGCCATAGTGATGGCAATGACGGTTTTGTAAATTCTTATGATTACATTGAAAACAATAGCTTTGTGAATGAGTCGCTGTTTCCCCCAACGGAGTCGACCTGCTCCCCCACTCCTATCACTGGGGAGAAGGCGGGAAGAGAGGCGACTCAGACTTGTGACTCCATACTTGTTAACAAAAATAATAATAAAAATGAACTTGTAAATAAGAAAGGGGGCGAAATACCCTTTCTGAAAATGAATTGTATTAGTTTTAGAGATGAAGGAGGTTCTTCTTCTTCCGATAAGCATGAGGGATCATTAATTTTAAGAAATAATGCATGTGACTTATCTGGTAATACTGTAGTAGGAGTTTCTGGCAACTCAACTAAAATCGTTGCAGCTGTTAGAGATGTAGTTTTCGATAAATTGTATTATATTTCGGATAAAACTAACAATGAATCTTATTTGCTAGACACCGGAAGTTGCCTGGACCTGATGGTGGAGTCTGGATTAGATAAGGGGGGTGCAGTTATTGGCACTGCCAGAGCCGCAAATGGAGGTTGCATGATTTTGAGGAATTAATTGAAATTGCCGACGACATTTAAAAAATTTTTTTTTCCCAAAACGGTGCTCACCAACCCCAAACCCCCCGAGGGGGGGGAACCGAATGGCAACCTGTAAACGCCGTGCGACCAGCAGCAGAGAGAGTCCCCAAGCCACTTAACAGAGATTCTTCAGCCCAAGAGAGAGAAATAAGTCGACTGATAATATCTCATGAAAAATCAGCTGAAGAGATGAGGTCACTCACCAAAAGCGTAAAAATTGATTTGGGGTTAAATAGACTTTACAATGTGCATGCCTACGCCACAGATATTAAATTTAACGTCCTCGGCATGCCTTTTCTCAAAAAACACGGGTTCATTATTGACTTTAGATGCCATTATTTATTAGATCCTAGCACGAAACGTAGTATTTCTCTTAGTAATGAGGCTTTCGATTTTTCTGAGCATGTTCGAAATTCTATCTTCCCTCTAACCGCTGTCTCTTTAAATATACCGCTTTGCGAATATGAATTAGTTAATGATTTAATTAGGAAGTACCAAGTCTTGTTCTTAAATCCCTATGAAGCACCTAATTTAAATTTAAAGAATGAACAGCTTGCAAGGTGGCAATTTATATGTACAAAGTACCGAAGAAAACGGGGCGGGGCTTATTTTAACAGCTGTGAGAACAATTTTTCTGCTCGCTCACAACCCGACGCTAACGAAACTATAGGGGAGGGGGGAGGGGGGGGTAGAGATTGTACTATTGGAGAGGGGGGTGAAGATTGCTTATGCGAATTGGCGGCAAATTACCCGTACCATGTGAATGTTAGTGGCTCGCCGATACAATTGAGGAGTAGAAGCATAGCTCCACATCTTTTTGAGAGAGCAAGGGGGGAAATCAATAAATTATTGGACGCGGGGGTCATTTCGCGGGGGAGAAGCAATTGGGGTTTCCCAACTAGCTTCTTGCCAAAGCCGGATGGCAGAGTTCGTTTAGTCGTTGATTTGAGGTTATTGAACCAGAGATCAACCTCTGACAATTTTACTCTGCCTAAGATTAAAGATATCTTATTGCAATTGCAACATTGCAAGTTGCTAACACGGCTCGATATTCGGCAGGCTTACTATAACGTGCCAGTGAGCGAGGAAACAAAGAAATATTTCACTATTACTTGTCCTTTTGGTAACTACAGTTTTAACTATTTAATACAAGGACACAAGTGTTCATCTAGTGCCTTTCAGCGCTTCATGTCAATCTTGCTTGGAGATTTAAGGAATGTTTTTGTTTATTTAGATGACATTTTAATTGCCAGTTCGACTCTTGAAGAACATGTTGCAATGTTGGAGAAAGTTTTAGAGAGATTAAAGTATATGAAAATTTATATGAACCCAAAAAAATGTGTACTTGCAGTCGGAGAAACAGATTTTCTAGGTTTCAATATTAGCGAGAAGGGAATTAGGCCTAGTAAGGAGAAAATCGATGCAGTGGTGAATGTTGCAAAGCCAACAACTATCAAACAACTTAGGGCATTTCTCGGTCTATATAACTTCTGCCGAATTAACATAGTCGGAGCGGCCCAATTGTTGCAACCCCTAACAAAAATGTTGAAGGGAAAACCCGCCTCCAATAAAAGGATTTCCTGGGGAGTAGAAGCCGAGCGGGCATTTCAAGAAGCTAAAGCGGCGATGGTGAGTGCCACCCTGTTGTCGTTCCCCGATGAAAAAACTGAGTTACTATTATACACGAAGGTGAGTGAGTTCACTATAGCCAGCGCGCTGATGGGAGAAGAAAATAATCAGACGAAGATTTTCGCTCTTTACAGTACCATACTTACTGAGGTGGAAGTGGCACTACCACAGTTGGTTAAGGAGTTACTATGCGTCAATAACAGTTTACAAAAATATGCTTACTTAATTGCAAATAGGAAAGTCAGTATTTGTACCAGCAACAGTGGGTTAATAACAGCTTATACAAAAAAGAGTGCCACAAAGTTCATAACATTCGGGAAATAAATTTATTGAACGCCATTGCAAATTTTGACATTGAGTTTAAATTGGTCTCTAAGGCTAAAAATAAATTGGCGATAATTTTGACAGAATTGGCTAACGAAAGAGATAAGATTATAGAGGCTGGGGATTTGCAATTGCAACTAGCTTGTATAGAAAATGGGGAGTGGGCGTGGCCAAAAGAAATTGCCATGGAAACGGAGTTACAACTGGAGGAGGAGTTTAGTGGATGGAATTCTCAGAATTCCATTGTGGAAGGGTTAAGCCCTTTAAATCGCACGTTAAAAGAGCAAAACTTGCTGGAGTATTATAATAATAATAATAATAATAATAATAATAATAATAATAATAATAATAATAATAAGAATAATAATAATAATAAAAATACAATAATAATAATAATAATAATAATAATAATAATGGTATTGGTTTTAATAATAGTGATAATAATAATAATAAGAACAATAAACCAAAGTAATAATAATAATAATAATAATAATAATAATAATAATAATAATAATAATAATAATAATAATAATAATAATAATAATAATAATAATAATAATAATAATGATAATAATAATAATAATAATAATAATAATAATAATAATAATAATAATAATAATAATAATAAAATAACAATAATAATAATAATAATAATAATAATAATAATAATAATAATCAAATAAAAACAAAGAGGACAAAGTATTAACTGCGAATAATAATAATAATAATAATAATAATAATAATAATAATAATAATAATAATAATAATAATAAAGCGAAGGTAATAATAATAATAATAATGATAATAATAATAATAATAATAATAATAATAATAATAATAATAATAATAATAATAATAATAATAATAATAATAATAATAATAATAATAATAATAGCGATAATAATAATAATAATAATAATAATAATAATAATAATAATAATAATAATAATAATAATAATAATAATAATAATAATAATAATAATAATAATAATAATAATAATAATAATAATATTAATAATAATAGCGATAATAGTAGCGAAGCTGGTGATGATAATGACTTTGATGATTTTGTAATAAATACTATAACACAGTAAAAAAGGGTTAAATGGAATGATAAAGAAAATTCAGGATGGTGTAGATTTCAAAGAGATAGCTATAGAACAGGAGACTGATGGTTATATAAGGGACCTAATAAAGGGGCTGAAAACTAGTGGATTGAAGGCCTGTTACAAGGAGTTCATCCATCGGGGCGAGGAGCTGTCTTTGGCGGTTGACATCTCCACAGGCACAGCTAGAATATTAGTACCGGAAAATCTGGTGGATGATGTCATAGGAAAAATACATAATACAAATCACTTGGGAATTAAACGGACTTTGACTGTTCTAAGGGCGGATTTCGTCTTTCAGATTTATGCATAGTAGAGTAAAGAAATTTATACAGAGTTGTGACGTCTGTCAGAAAAACAAGAGCGTTAGAAGGATATCTCCAGAATTCGGCAGATTTAAGGAAGTCTCGGAAAAGTTCGACACCCTTCACGTGGATTTGTGTAAGCTGCCCTATAGTATGGGGTTCAATTATCTGCTTGTTTTTATCGACAGATTTAGTAAGTATCCCTTCGCCTACCCTCTTAAGACAGGCGACGGTCGACTCGGTATTAAATGTGTTAGTGAGCGAAATTTTTCCGTTCTGTGGCTCAATAAAGAGACTCATCTCGGATCGAGGAAGCCAGTTCACTGCCAAATTATTTAATGACGTATGTAACCTACTCGGCATAGATAAGATTGTCACAACGCCTAGCTCACCAAACGTCAACGGCCAAGCAGAAAAATTAAATCAAGCTCTCATAGTGACACTAAGGTGTATGATTAATGATAGGGAGAATGAAGGGTTAAAATGGCCTGAAATTTTGCCTTGGGCACTGTACTGTTTGAGAATTAGCCCTATAAATGACGAAGGGGTTACTCCCAGTGTGCTTATGTTCGGCCAAAATCTATCAGTGCCAGGAAGCTTATTGCAGAAGGAGGCACTCAGTGCCACAGTCAGTCAAAGTGCCTATTTGAAGAAATTAGTGGCTTTAATGCGTAGGCCTTTGGCACCACAGGTTGTATATAAAAATAAGAATATATTTGTTCCGAAAGATCTCCACAAGGCAAGGGCCGTGTTAATAAGAAATCAACAGTATAATGTAGGGAAACTGACAGAGAGGTACTCGGGACCTTTCAGGGTGCTACGGATAAAAAAGAATAACGTTTATATTTTGAAGCATGGGAAAGAGGCAGTAGAAAATTTAAGAAATGTAAGAATTTTTCATAACATAACCGACAGGGACACTGGAACCCAAGAGAAAAATAAGGTTAAATAAAAAAAAAAAAAATATATATATATAATAATAATAAAGAAACAAATAGATAAATAAAAAAAAAAAAAAGAGGAAAAGGGGGGGG
>JABUQX010026640.1:32500-37500 GCA_015478945.1 Trachelipus rathkii | reverse complement strand
TGACGATTGGAGGGCAATTTACAACCAGTTATCTGGTGAGCCGGATAGCCTACAATGAAAATTTTATCTTTGGTTCTGCTTCTTATGGCAGAGGTGGAAGCCATTCTTTTACTATTTTATTTTAATCTGGAAAAAATTAATAATATACATTACAACGAATATTGGTTTCGGAAATTAGATGTAAAATTAACAAAACAAAAGAAATAAAAAAAAGGTCTCCTTAAATCTAAATTTACATGAAAATGATGATATAATGATGATGAGGCTGTTATAGCTGGGTTCGACTAGAAGTAGAAATATATATATAGAATATAAATTAGTTACAATAATATTGCCTTTAATTTGAGACATAAATCATGAGAAAATAATGAGGGGTTCCGGAGATACGGCCCCAAAACGTCGCTAGTCAGCCCAAAAAACGCGTTTTTTGTAACTTTGAGCGCACAGCGGCACGGGTTCACATGCTCCAATCGTGCTCAAAATTTAACTACCTTAAAATCTGGAGAGGCTAATCACTTTGTGGGGTTCCCGTTGACAAAATTCCAACATCAATATATATATATATATAAGAATAAGGTGAACAGCATAGAACTCTTTCTTTCTATTTATATACATATATTTATACATATAGCATATATATATATATATATATATATATATATATATATATATATATAATATACATATATTTATATATATATAAAATATATTTATATTTTTTTATATGTAAATATAATATATATATATATATATATATATATATATATATATATATATATATATATATATATATATATATATATATATATATATATATATATATATATATTACTCGTCAAAATTAACGCACCACAAAGGTACGTGGCGAAGGAAGGGTAGAAAAGGTTGAAGAACGCGAAGACACTTTATTGGACAATGACAATAACATGGTGGATTCCTCCCTCAGAAGATCGTTAGGTTGATAGATTATTGAGGCCAAGGTGCACGGCCAAAGCGCGTTTCACAGTAGGGTTCGGAGGTTCGGCGCTGCAAACACACAATGTTGGTACGTACGGCGACGGCCGCGGGGGGTGTTGGGTCTGTCTCAATACCGTGTATGACCCCCTCTGGCACGGATGACTGCCTGACACCGTCCTGGCATGCTCTCGATGAGTGGGCGAATGTCCTGGACAGTGATTTGATCCCATATGTCGTGCAGTGCCTGTCGCAGGTCCGGGAGGGTCCGTGGATGGGGTTGCAGCTGTCGGATCCGACGTTTCAGGATATCCCACAAATGTTCGATTGGGTTGAGGTTCGGACTATATGCTGGCCACTCCAACGCCGTAATTTGAACCGTCCTAAGGTAGTCGTTCACACATTGGACCTTGTGTGGTCTTGCATTGTCATGCATTAGGATGAAAAAGTCACCGATGTAGGGGGCATATGGCACGACATATGGTTCGAGGATGTCTGTGACATACCTTACGGCTTTAAGAGTGCCTCCATCGAAGATGTGCAACTCCGTAGACCCCGATAAAGAGTTGCCCCACCAGACCATAACCGACCCACCTCCAAACGGCGGCACCTGCAGCACATTGCATTGCGCGAACCTCTCCGCCGGTCGTCGGTATACTCTAGCACACCTGTCCGAGGCGTACAGAGACACTCTCGACTCGTCCGTAAAGAGCACCTTTGCCCAATCGTTGACCGTCCAATGGATGTGTTTGGGCAAATGCCAGTCGCGCCCTTCGATGTGCCGTGGTGTGCTGTGGACCTATGGCAGTCCTCGACGCACTGTATTGTCACTCACCCTGGTGCCGTGCACCTCCGCCAGCTGTATCTGCAGATGTCGTGCCATTGTGTGACGCTCTCGTAATGCACGCAGACGTATAAATCGGTCTTCCACGGGTGTTGTGGCCCTGCCCCTAACCTGCCTTGTCCTCGCCGGCGAACATGTGTCAAGGTTTCCTGGTACCGTTGGACCACCCGTGCAATCGTTGTGTGCGTTACACCGAACCGTTGACCAAGTGCCCGGTACCCGTGTCCTTCGGCGTGGAGTGTTGTTATCTGCACTGATATCTTAACAGTTGACGCACTATCCTCTCCATGTTTATCGGAGTCGCTTCGTACGTGAATGATCCCTCGCTCGATTATACCCCCGACATAACCTACCCCCACCTCTCCCAGGTCTAGTTACGTGGTTTATGTTTTCCTAAATTTATCGCGGTGACGGCCCAATACTGCAGCGAATTCTCTGCGGGGTGGTTACAAGTTACACTGATGCTGTCGTCTGTGTTGGTGTGGTGTTTCATGGGGTTAGGGGCCTTCCCGTTCCTGCGAGTGACATTACGTTTACCTAGTGGTTGCGCTATTTTTGACGGAGTGGTAAATATATATATATATATATATATATATATATATATATATATATATATATATATATATATATTTATATATATATCTTTCTTCTTCTTTCTTTTATATATATGTATATATATATAATATATATATATATATGTATAATAATAATATGTTTATAATAATATATATGTAATATATGTATATATGTAATAACCATATATATATATATATATATATAATATATATATGTATATATCTTATATATATGTTGCTGAAGAGTGGTCACAAGCAGTAGCTTTAAGGGTAATAGCCTCAAAAAGGTTGGGAACCACTGTTCTAGAGTCGCATTGTTGCCTGGCATGCCTAAAAAAGTTTTCAAGAAGCTTAATGTTAAATTATGTTAGATTGAGTGATCAATTCCTCATTTGGGATGTTAGATATAAAATTTAGTTTGACTTAAATTTACTTCTTAAATTTCAACAAGGGAACATTCATATTATTTAAAAATGATGTTATTCTCTCTTAAAAAGTGTTTTCCATTATATATATATATATATATATATATATATATATATATATATATATATATATATATATATATATATATATATTATATATATATATATATATATATATATATATATATATATCATATATATATATATATATATATATATATATAACTCACTTTCCCTACTTTCTACCTATATATATATATAGGGAGGAATTACACTCAGAATTTGAACTCTCACTGAACAGGCTCAATAGATTGTGTGCAAAAACAATTTCCACTGACCTACACTATTTCCAGAAAAAAAGCAAAACACCACGTGACCCCAGAACATGTGACCCAAGGAGGGGGACCGAACCATTATTCTATGGATTCTAATAAATGCCAAGTTCCCACAGTGATTTCGAATCACTTTTTATCACTTTTCTTTTTATCGAGAAACGAAGTGTTTAAAGTTGACATTTTTTTTTAGTGAATTCGAATCTAAGAGTGGACAAAATTTTCTACATATATATATATATAAATATATATATATATATATATATATATATATATATATATATATATATATATATATATATATATATATATATATATATATATATATATATATATATGTGTGTGTGTGTGTGTGTGTGTGTGTGTGTGTGTGTGTGTGTGTGTGTGTGTGTGTGTGTGTGTGTGTGTGTGTGTGTGTGTGTGTGTGTGTGTGTGTGTGTGTAGGTGTGTGTGTGTAGGTGTGTGTAGGTGTGTGTGTGTGTGTGTGTGTGTGTGTGTGTGTGTGTGTGTGGGTGTGTGTGTGTATTGTGTGTATTTGAGAAAACATTGTATTCAATTCTCAAAAACTCCGTTTCTTTATATGTCTACTGAATGCAATCTCTCGCTTAACTGTGACATCTTCAAGAAATCAAACACATCTAAATATTCGTCTGAAAATTAACATTCTTAAAGTTAATATTTCCCTTGATTTTTCTTGGACGAATCGCATAGTGTCTATCGCTAATTTATCTGATACGATATTAGAGCTTCAAAGAGTTCTAAGGGACCTTTAGAATTTCTTTTCTTCGCACCACAACAGTTGATTTTCCTCTATAGGGCTGTTGTCCTTTCCTGTAAAAAGTGAACGTCTGACATTTAGGGTGGTTCCAAGTACAGATTTAAAGTGTTACATTGAAATCATAAGGTCTGGGGCTAAGTGTTTTATCAGTTAACTGTTCTGTCCACACTGATTCTCTCCAGTCACATTATAGCTGCCGAATTGCTGCATCATTTTCCATACATATCTGCTCTTCTGAACTCACTAGATGCAAATCTTCATCCTTTGAGAATTAAAAGCTAATATGTGTCAACTTTCCCAACATTCTCATCTCTTGCCTGTCCACTTCTCTGACTTCAGACTTAACTTATATGCTCATTCTTTCATGCTATATTCTCTACCTGTAAAGTCTGAAACAAACTTCCTTCTACTTGTACATTTTCAGGCGCCGTTGTTTAGGGTATATTGGCACTTAGCTCTTTGATGTGGAATGAGTTTTCCAAAATCTTGTGCATATGTTGTGGGTCTTTGGCATTTTGACACCAGGATATATATATATATATATATATATATATACTATATATATATCTTGCATATATATATATATATATATATACTTTATCTATTTATGTATATATATAGGTATATATAAAATTTACAGCTAAATATAAACACAACTCAATAAATGCCATTTAAGAATATATATATATATATATATATATATATATGCTTATGAGTTTCATGGTTTTCTGCTGCTCTTTATAACATAGTCATATAATAAATAATATATATATATATACATATATATATATATATATATATATATATATATATATATATATATATATATATATATATATATATATATATATATATATATATATATATATATATATATATATTTTTTTAGAATAATATATTTGTATATATATATATATATATATATATATATACTGTATTTCACTCTATCAATATATATATATATATATACATGCAAATATATCTTTCATATATATATATATATATATATATAGGGTGGGATGGTTTAAACCATTTGGTTTAAACCATTGGTTTAAACCATGGTTTAAACCACATAAAAAACCAATGGTTTAA
>JABUQX010026640.1:22500-25000 GCA_015478945.1 Trachelipus rathkii | reverse complement strand
AACTCCATTATTTTAGATATTTATTTTATCATTTTAAACAATTATTTGACAATTTTATATATATATAGCAATAATAATATATATATATATATATACATATATAATATATATATATATATATATATATATATATATATATACTTATAATTTCATAAATATATGTACATATGTTTGCACAAGTATTTAAATTTTCTCAAATAACAATAATAACTATAAATATATATATATATATATATATATGTATATATATATATATATATATATATATATATATATATATATATATATATATATATATATATATATATATATATATATATATATATATATATATATATAATATATATATATATATATACTTATATATATATATAATATATATATGTATATATATTCAGATAGTGTAACTCATCGCTCTAGCGTAAGATCAGAATTAGCACAGAGTCAAGAATGGAACAGCAGATATCTTAGCAAAGCTGCTCCTTTCTTCCAGAGCATGGAAAACTCGGTGCTTCTCTCCACTGGAAAGCAATCTCCGCAAGAAAGGATCTTAAAAGATTGTCGTAAGTAGTGCGAGTTCCTTCTATCAACCTAAGAGCGCACACACACATACACACACCTGCACACACACACACACACATACACACCTGCACACACACACACAAACACACACACACACACGTACACACATACCTTCTGTAAAATACTTCAGCTATGACCAACTGAGATTCTTGAAATTGTTTAAAATATTCTCTATAACTTTTCCTTCCTAAACTTTTTTAATTCAATACTTTTTCCCGTAAATATTGTAATAATGAAATGTAAAATCTTTTCGTAATCTCTGAACAACAAGAATTTCATTTGAAATATTATTTACCTCATCAAAATTAGTTCATTATCATTATCAAGAAATACCACATTTATAGTTTTTGAGCACAGGCCCATATATTATTAATTATTATTCAGAAATATTTAATTTTAACAACCTCTTGCCTATTACAAAAGCTGATTTTTCTCAATGGCTTTAGATAAGGCATGTTTAAAAAAAGCTGTTAACTTCTTGATTACAGTCCTGCTTAAAACTTGCGTTTGTGCTCTTCGAAATTGAAAAGTATTTGATCGCTAACTTTATATGACAAGCATTTTTCAACAATTGTAGAAGAATAAATGAAAAGTAGTTTCATTAGTAATGTGCTTCAACCAAACCACTTGAAAAAATAAAGACAACCTTCGAAATTATTGAAATATGACACTTGTAGGCATAGCGGAGATGTTGTGAGACAAGATATTAAGGTAAGATGAGGACCCTAAAAGAAAAAGTTACCAACACGTTCGTGCTGTTGTTGCCAATTTCGTTGCACTTTTCATAGCGTCAGCAAAAAAAAAATAGAGGTAAATGGAGAAATGAAGGTAAAAGTTTTACCAAATAGTGAGTAACTATTGATTTTCCTCCATTTTTATGTAATTTTTTTTATTCATCTGTTCGTATCGGTTTATTTATCTTTACATTGATTGATAGAATCAGTTTCAAACGATCTTAATGAAATTTACTATTCATATATTTGAAAAATAAGATTTGGGGTGCTAAAATTGTCAGCTATGAAATGAAAATATCTTTAGGCGTGCAAATATAAACCGACGGGAACTAGGGAAAGCAGGAAATGAAAAATAGAAAAGTAGACGAAAAAATTATATTCTACGATGAAAAGCAAAAGGACATTACTTGATATTGAAATATTAAAAAGGAAGATACAGAATGTTTATATTGTCACTGAGCTTTTTCGGAGCAAATGAAAATTAGCCAACAAGTCAGGTGTGTGGTACGTAGTCTCACTGCGTTTGAGGAGGTGTAGAAGAGGAAGTCAAAGATTCAGGTACTATTTATTCACAATGCAAACCCTGATAGTTCACCTCTAGCTCCCATTTTATCCCATGTAAGGAATACAAAGAATGTTTAGTAAAGGAAAAGGATGATAATATTAGATAAATAATCCAATAATTAAAATTATAGCTTATTTAAAGGGACATTGAAGCCAATGAAATTAACAAAAGATGATGTCACTTATTATACAAATGTCTTACCTTCTTTTCTTCGGGATGATATGCTTGAAAAAAATGCGTAGCTATACTCGAAGGTCTAACTTAACTTTCTTCGTGGCGTATCCAGAAAATCTATGAATGGTGGTCCCCAGACAGAAACTGCTCTTCAAGAATAAATTCCACCATAGAAATTTATGGGGTTGAATTATTAAAAGACTGATAAGTCTTCCAACTTTGAAAGCTAGGCAATGACTGATGTCGACTGAATGATGCTATTTTTTAATTAAGCAACAAATTCAAATGACTTTTCTTGAGTGCCATATATTAACAAGAAAGTAAAATCAGACCTTATATTTAAACAAAGGCATTTTTTATTAGATTTTAATAAGATAATTCATTAAATGAAAGATTTAAAAATAATATTTACATTTAAATTTTTGATCTTGTTTTTACTTGGACA
>JABUQX010026640.1:0-10000 GCA_015478945.1 Trachelipus rathkii | reverse complement strand
ATTACGTGAATAAAACATTACCTTATCTTTCTAGGTGGCTTCTGATATTTCTAGGGATTATTTCATTATTGGTAATAAGCAACCATTTTGGAAGAGTAATGTTGTCCCTCTTCTCTGATATTTTCCATAACATCCATTTTATTACTTGCTTATGTCACAGAGATATATACTATGCTTCACAATTATGCACCTCACTCACACTATCTTTTTGTTATATATCTTAGACAAAGATAGCTATTACTACTGGATGAGCCTATATTCTAAAACCTATTAGATACGGATATATTCGTCCTTTTCCTCCATAGAAAAAGGTGTGAGTCTTAGTCAGCCCCCATGTATGCTTTTTATTATTGCGGTGCAAGTAGCCAGTGTTTTGAATACTAATTTTGAGCATTGATCTGCATTCGTTTTCGAAGTTATCGAAGCGCGCACAAAGGAGTCTAGTGTGATAACTTCGAAAATCGTCCTCACAGACATCCTACTCGCAATTTGGACGAGTCAAATATGTCATATTAATAGCTTCAAATTTTGGACTCTTGCTTAACGCCCAAGTTATTATCAAACGAGACAACCGACCTAAAAAAATATGAGACATTTTTAATTCTGGAATTTTCATTGATGGATTTACATTGTGACCTCATAAACGCCAAAACTGTAGCTTTTTCTTGGCCTCTTAAGAAAAACGTTGTCTTTCCAGTAGTTTCTTTCCAACAATAGTTGTCTGCATAAGATCATTCTAATTTCAAAAACTCTTCATATATTAATATACATTAATCCACAATAGCTCTAGATAGCATTCACTTAAACTCCTACACATACACTCATTATTCCGAAATGAACTTCAAAACTTGAAATATTCATAGATGAGTCCATTACCCTAAGACCTATAGACAATTTTCAATTATTTTTTGAGTTTTTTAGCTAGGTCTCAGTCTTTGGTTATTTTCTCAACACTTCCATCTATATTTCTTGGTAATTATTGAATAATGATATAATTGCGTTAGATATTTTTCATGTCTCTGTTCGAAATGTGATGAAAATATCAAGTCTGGCTGGAATATGTATAGGTCTGGGGGAATAGTAGCATTCAATTTGTGTGTAACATTAGTAAATCAAGAATTTACATTTCGATTATATATGACTCAATATTTAGATTGTTACTTTATGTGCTAAGTATGAGCAATTTTTTAATAAAAGATATAAATTGGGAAGTGTTCGCAAGAAGATTTATAGTTTTTATAGAGACCTTTCATCGTTGTGTCTGAGTCATACAGATAAAATATTATGACTCTAATAGTAAAAAAAGGTGTATGCTCCCGACCTATTAGCAAGCCCTGAAAGTTTGATGTTGATCGGAATAAAGTAGAAAAAAAATTTTTAGGTCAATATAATTCACAGTATTCTAGGTTATAACCGCGTCATGCCTTTAGATGGTGATAAAAGTGAAATATTTGATACTATATTATACTACTCATCATATATGATTCTTACTCAGAAAATCAACCAATTATGGTAGTTCCACGGGATATATGTTAGACATCGGACAGAGTAAGTACTACCATTTATATATAATACTTAAGGAATTATATATTTATAGGTTGTAATATCAAATACAGATATTTATTATAAAATTTCTCCATAATTTCGACTTTTTAGAAAATTCCAACCATTGTTGCGAGAATCAAAACGACCCAAAAACTAATGCAATATACAAAGAAACTCTCTGCGCTAAGTAAAATTGTTTCTTTCAAACAGAATTATAACATTTTAATAGTCAAAAAATAAAATTTGAATCCAGTATTTATGGCTTATTATGAAGAACAATTGACCCCAACATTTGATCTTTCTATTAATCTGAAATATTTGCATAACTATGCCTTAAATGGAGAGGAACACCATTGACTGTAGTCGTTAACCACAAAAACTTCAGAATATTCTATCAAACTCAAATAACTTCAAAACGTGAACTTCAAATATCAACTCTTGCATATGTGACTTTTGTAGCTTAAGTGATAATAGACAACCCCCATGCTTTATTATAGAAAATTAATTTCAAAGTAATTGCGCACAGATCAATTTTCGAGAAATAGTGTAGGAGAATTTCGAAAATTATGTTCAAATTTAAAAAAAAATGTGGGTTTTGAAAATTTGAAAATCTATAAATCTGAAAGATGACTACAGACACAGAAAACAATCGAAAACGAAACTCTCAATTGCGTTTTAGAGGCAAAAAAAGCTACAGTTTGGTGCTGGTTAGGCCTAGTTTGGGGCTCCAAATGTCGACAATTTGGGACTAGCTTCCCGAATTTTTTTGTTTTCACACTAGCGTTTTAGTGAGACGTTGGGGTGAATAAATTTGGTGTGCGTTGACATCGCTAGGTTCAAATGCTCCTTATATAAATCTAGATTCTTTAAAATACGACTGTAGTTCATCAAAGTTTAACACCGTTCATTTAAAGAATACTTTATTTATACTATATATATATCAAAACTAACAATAGTCTGAATTATTTAGATATGTTATATATATATAAACTTTCAATATTTAAGTTCAATACCTGTGAGAGTTATAAATTTAACACCGTATTTAATTCTAGAAACTTTATTGCTTAAGTATTAATAACGAAAGACTAGAAGAATATATCAAATTATATAGATATTCGACTCAGTTTCTTCACCTGTGATAACATCCTATGTAGAGCTATAATTGTTATATTAAGGTTATCCTTTTATCTATAGTCATACAAAGTTTAAAACTCTCCTCTCCTGTATATTATTGTTATCATGATCATTATGGTGAGAAATGATATGGAGATAATTTGCCATACCTACTCGTGTCGCTTTATGTGCATCTTTACATCTTACTCATTGCGCACGACTAGATACTTCTATTCTCCCCTTCTAGTTATACATTCTTTAGTGAAATTCAACTTTCTTCTCATAAAAGGTGTTTAATCAGAAAAAATATTGTGATATACTTTTTATTCTTTGGCCAAACACCTTATGCAACGTCCTATGTTTTAACAGCATTTACGTAAATTTAAGATTATATTTCAATCTTATTTATTAGTTTGTAATATGCGTTAACTATGTATGTCATCTTACTCTTACTTGCCTAACATTTATGATTTTATTAATAGCCAAACCATATATTTACTCTACCCTAAACATTCTATTTACCTTCCATATATCAATATATATACCATAAGGTATTATATTGATAATATATATGTGTATATAACTTTATATAAAAATTCAAACTTGTATTATATATATAGATTATATATATATATTATACTATTTATATCAGTGAGAAACATAATGGCTCGAATACCAGAGCTCTCCATCAATATAGTAAATGAATCTAATATAATCAAAATAATCACAACCGTGGTTCCTCTCTCGAAACTCTAGTGAGCTATAGGCATTCATCAGTTAAAAAACTGCAAAAGTAATAACCATAATTTAGAAAAAAGTTTTACACTAACTACAGTTTTGATTAATAGTTTTATTTTCACTTAATTAAAAATAATAGCAATGCTCGATAAAGTAGCTTGATTTAATACAAGTTTTTGGACATAGTTGCAACAATCAAATAAAATGAACTGGTAGCCATGTGTGGTCAAAATAGCTTAGAATATTAGAAAGGAATATAAGACGTCTCACCTTCCAATATGTACATCCTCCACAAATTGCTGTTCATATTCGCATTCTTTCGCGCAATGCTCAAGGTCCATAAACCGAATACTATAACATAATATAAATTTAACTTAATTATCCTATTTAAAAATTTAAAGGGTAACTAAATTACACATACCAGCTTAGTGCAATAGGACTACACTTGGTGCACTAGTAGGCAATCAAAGACTCACACCCTTAACCAGATCTGGTTAGATACATATTTAATCTCAAACTCTGGAAAGTGACTATAACTTGTTCGCGAGTTATAAACTCAGGATGACATATCATTTCTAACCACGCAAGATGTTGTAGTTAAAACAATTTCGCAGTGCTATTAAAAGAGAACCAGAATCACTATTTTTAAAGAGGGTGTTAGTGAAATTTATAGATTGATAATGTGTTCCAAAATATGTAGGTATGGTTGGTGACGATTTTAACTTTGGGCCACGTAGTGCTGAATTATCTATAATTTAAAGGTGTGGGTCTAAGTGTTGTGGGAATAGATCCTGATGGATGAATTGGGCTTGTGTGAATTCAACAGGTGGTATGAGCGTGGTTCGAGGACACCCCAGGTGTTCATCGATCCTCCAAATAGAACTTGCGCCAAAGTGACTACCAATATAGACAGCACACAAGCTGTCACAAGAAACTTTTAAATTATTGAGAACGAAGACGACACAGGAGTACGTCTTTATGGTGTTGCAAAATATGAGAGAAATTTTACGCGAAGCAGAGAAAAACTAAATTATATTATTTCAACTGGCCATATATGTTTTTAAACGGGAAGTTAGGCTCTTTTCGTGTTTTGTGAAAATATGTTCATAAAAAAGGTAGTTTAATATATAAACTCACATCTTAGGATAGCTGTGTACGGTCACGGGACTAGATGTGTAACACGAAATGAGAAAATCATTTATATTATGTGGTGCATAAAACGATAGTTATAATATAGAAAAGTGTAATTACATTGTTGAGATAAAGGTCAACAGAAAATCAAATATCTTTATGCATAAGTTCTGAACGTTAGAGAACTAAATAGATAAGCACCCATGATATAATTATATAATTATATTATAAATAGATAATTGCTAAATATAAAGTATTATTGATTTTGATTTCATGAAAAAAATATTTAATCCTTAGACACTAAAAAAGTACTCTTTCGTTTTAATCACAATGAGGTACCACCAAGACAGGATTGGAAGAATAGAGATATTTTTTATATGAAATATAGGAAAAAAAGATCCATCTTACCATCACCTCCTCTTCTTCTGGTGTATAAAAAGGTAAGTAATATTATATTTAAGTTGGATTATCTCTACGATAATAACCAAAAAAGGTAAAAACTTAAATTATTTTTTGAATAAACAAGCATAAAAGGTTATCGTCACTCCATATAGCTCATTATTGTAGAGGTGATGACCGGGCTCTGGCCCAAAAGGAGGGGACAATTTTTGTACACCCAGCACTTTATTTACTCAAATATGATTGAAGTCTGAATTAGCTCAGGGTCGCCGTAACGGCGATAGAAAGTACACAAACTATGGGCCACAAAGAGGGAATCGGTTTTAGTTACTAAGATTTTCTCATGTTTAAAGGAAGTAATGTAAATATTTGAAAAATATAAATACTCAAGGTATTGTCACCCTGAATCTGAGCTAGCCAATGTAAGTAACAGTTACATTAGGTAACTTTCAACTATATTTCTCATTAAAAGCCATATGAAGTATAGTATCCGATCTGGCTAAGTAATACGTATAGGCAATTAAAAAGCGAAGTTTATGTAGGCATTTTAGAGCACATAGCCGCATATTTGTATACAAAGATTCAACTTCCATCATATGATGCATAAGTAGTAAATAAAGCCGGTTTTTACCAAATAGCTTTAATTTAATATTAAAAAGGCTACACCTCTCTATAAAATATATGCATATAGATCATTTTGGTATACACTATAAAAAAATTGAACTTAATATGGTACAAGAGCAGGACGTCACAAAATGCGAACCAAAAAGTTTTGCTAATTTTATAATTATGAGTGTCATAAGCTGCTATGAATGGGTCTTAATGGAACATTTGCTTTATGTATTTTAGGGAAACTGTATAATATTCCAGGGGAGGAACCATGGGGGTATAAATATTCATTTAAACACTGTTTTTGTTAATTTTTATCGCTTATTTAGATAACTTACGCAAAAACGTGGAATTAATCTTTTCTTCTGGCCTTGAGAGACACATAATTCCAGAGAAGGAGCTTCTTGTTACTTCTCAAAATAGAGATCAGAGCCGCAAACAGTAAAACTTCATAGGATGTTCTCGCACAAATCGACCAATTAAACGCAATCTTAACATTATATGTGCTTCGGCTATTCTGAACTATAAATAACTCGAACACAGGG
Source organism: Trachelipus rathkii (assembly GCA_015478945.1). Classification (NCBI taxonomy): domain Eukaryota; kingdom Metazoa; phylum Arthropoda; class Malacostraca; order Isopoda; family Trachelipodidae; genus Trachelipus; species Trachelipus rathkii. Next base: position 3,920 of record JABUQX010026640.1, on the reverse strand, counting down.
AAAACTCCATATGCTTCATACAAGTGTTCAAAAAGGCGACGTCCACAGTCTTGCCGCCTTCCCCAAATCTAAAGAATGGACATTGTCCTCTCCAATGGTAGAACGAAGTATAACTCGTATAAAATGCGTAATGTCATTTCAGAACACCACTAAGTTCACCCCTATTTTAAATAAGGACCCCTTGACTTTTGTGTCTTTAACAACACCTAAAGGTACTCAATAAAAGATATAAATCCGTTTTTTGATGCTCCAGTGTAAGTTAACTAAAGCCTCGACTCAAAAATTAAACAAGAACAGATACGTTTAACTGATTGAGGCTATTACTCGCCCATGGTTTCCCTACCCCTGGAATATATTATACGGTTTAAACTCCCTTAAAATACATAATAGCTAAATGATTCTTGGAAAGCAAATGTTCCATTAAGATGCATTGTAGGTGCTTCCAGCTTTTAGCAACAATTAAAATAGCAAAAGTAATTTAGTTAATCAATTTCTTGCCTCAGATTAAGTTGCCTAATTAATGAATTTATAGTGAAATAATATTCCTGTACTAGTGTTTTTAAGCAACTCTACGGTACTATATCACTTGCGCATGTGTTTTAAGAGCTTTGTTTATGTCAAGTTTCGATGTTGAAACTCTTTATTATTATCAATAGAAACATTGTGCCTAGTGAAAGATATGTGACCATTAGTAGTTATCTACCTTGATCGATATTTACAACTGAATTCTTATTTTTAACACTCGCGCTTTAAATAGACAGAAAGTTATATAATTGAACAAATCTTACATTGACCATAAAAGGATACTTTACATTATGGTATAAACACATAATTTTTTCATGATGAATACCTTATATCAAACAAACTCAGATTTCCACTTGGGCCATTGTGAGTAAATCCCCCCTCTCATTAGCGCAGGACCCCTTAGCTCACTTCATCACTTAAATCATTTGAATAAAATGTTTCTACGTTACCAACACAATTGTCCCCCCTCTTGTCAAAAACCAGTGTCCACTACAGAAGAATTTATGCGATTGATACTTTTTGCTTTTTCAACAAAGATAAAGTTTTACCTTTTTTTGACAATCATGTAATTCCCAATATTAATATAAATTAACCGGTTTACATACGAGAACGCCGCGCATGGCTCTCATTTGCGCCATAACATATTGCCTTTATTTGAGACCCTGCCTATCTAATTAATTAGAAAAATCCAATCCTGTACTGTGTTACCAGGAGTGTGTTGCCGAAAGAAGACTTTTTTCAGGTTTATGTGATTAAAATTTTTTTTATAGCCATCAGTACTCATATTTTTTATAGCATAGCTTAAAACTTTTATTTATACAGGGGTCTTTATCTTAGTTTCCACGTTCATAATTCTAATGCACTACCTCACGAACTCTTGAGTTTTACTCTGTGGATTTTCTTTAAAAGTAATTATTTCCAATTAAATTAGTTTTAGTATATAAATGATTTTCTTATTCGTGTTACACATCTGGTCCCGTATCTAGTCCCGTGACCTACACAGTCTAGATGTGAGTTATATATTAAAACTACCTTTTTAATAGATACATATTTCACAATAGCAGAACGAAAAGAGTATAAACATTCCCTATTTCTAATCTCGCGATCTTTTCCCAGTTGAAATTTGTATTTTAGTTTTTCATCGCTCGCGTTAAAATTTCCTCATTATTGCAACTCCAAATAAAGACCGATTTACATCCTGTGTTGTTTGTAGCGTTACGTTTGTTCAATATTTTATTATAATCTTTCTTCTGTGTTGACAGCTTGTAGAAAATGCTGTGCTCACTCTATTTGTGTGTAGAGAACACTTTTTGTTGCCCTCAACGTTTCTACTCATTTGCCGATCGCCTCATGAACACCGGGGTGTTTCTTCAAACAGGTGGTCTTGTATCAAACACTGGTTGAATCAACACAGCCAATTACAATCCATCAGGGTCCCTCATATCATTCTACACATTAGAACATCATACCTCTCTATTCAATAAATAACTATACAGCATACTGGCCCAAAACGTTAATATTCACCTACACCTCAATACATTACACTATTTATGGAATACATATCTATTCACCTCTCAAAGCCATATAACACTCTAAACTCCCTCTCTTAAATAGAAATTTTCTGCGTTCGACTATTTCAAACTGCTGACATTAGTCCTCTTCACTAACAACGACTCTAGAACGCTCGATAATGTCTGTCCAGTTTATCCTAACCTGAATGTTATCAAATACGAAAATTCAGAATTTGAGGGTTTAAAACCCCTACGGAATGTATTCTTTGGAGTCCTGTATTTTGTTTTATAGACTACCACTAATAATATAATTATATATTAGAGAGTGACTAACTTAGTTGAAGTTTTTTATTTTTTTTATTGTTTCTATTTTTATAGATTGCCGCATTTGAAAGTATTTGAGATCTGCGATCGATTCCTTACTCATTCTCTAAATTCAATAAGTTTTCTCAAGTATTTTGCAGAATTTCACCGCGATACCAGTTCATAATATTATTGATTGTTTCAAAAAAATAATCGTCCAAATTATTTGATTCTTTAAAGCATGTTCGGTTATTCTGATTGAAGATGGATTTCAAACCAAATATTTGTAATTTTCGGGCTTATATTGAAAGTACTTTCACCTGATGATGGTAATATTTAGAGTTTCCCCGAAACGTTGTGTTATATTGATTAAAGATTTTCATGTGGAGGCCTCTGGTATTGCTTTTCCTGATTAAGTTAAAATTCCCATGTTCATAGAAACTTAAGCAACATTTTGGCCTAATAAAGGATAATAGCATACAATACCAAATAACGATATTATTGTTTTAGTGAGTTTAAATATTAATACTAATTTTTTTAACTACAATGTTTAATAATTGTAAATTTAAATTTAAAATCTAAAAAATAACCATTTATATAATTTTAATTATAATTTCACTCTTTAATGACTATACTCAATACATCTTATGGTAAATGAGCATTATATTTATTATGAATGCCCTTTTATAAACAATTGATACATTAATTGTGATTAAGTCACTGTGAATGTACTATAGTATATTAACATAGGAAATTTTCAATAAAGTAGGATAAAGGTATTTATTTATTCTTAATATATATTATAATATTATTCATAGACAGTAGAGTATCAGATATGTATCTATCTTCATAGTCTATTGTACTTACACCTAAGAATATATCATATAAAATTAGATGTAGCTTACGTCTCCTCCCAATGCTCATCTAGAATTTGCCATCTACTTGACAAACAGCTTGCCATTTTGATCATGATAATCTCTAAAACTGAAATTCTATCTTGCTTTCTTAATACAAGAATTCATTTTTGAAACTTCTTGGCTTATTTATTTTATATTACTATTTATTAAAACATTGGCATAACAAAGATATATATATATATATGTCATTTTTACTATCAGACTGTAGTTACGCATAACATCATGAATGACATATTATAAGAGTTTTTTATAATAATAAATTGTATATATTATATATATATTTAAAATCTTATGTATTGTAGTTCATGTTCTAGTAGAGGTTGTGATATATAGAGAATTTATATTTATTGTAATTAATGACAAAGAAATCATAATATAATTTAATAAGTCGACAAATAAATATATTATTATACTAATAATTATATATACCATTAATTATATATTTTCCCCATTTATCTACTTTTCTACAATACTCTATATTACTGTTAATACTTATTTTCTAAAGTTTATTATAAATTTATTTATTTTCTACTATTTATTAATGTATAATATTAATATTATTTATTTAATATTTATATGTTTATAAATATTAATTGTATATATTATTTATATAATATTCAGGTCGATATTATAATATACTATATTCTTATATCAAAATCTTCAA